>JANIJG010000396.1:96065-170943 GCA_024611175.1 Megaceryle torquata | reverse complement strand
CCCAACCCCCGTTTCCGCCCTATTACACTCCAGCACTATAGTAGTAGCCGGAATTTTCCTACTTATCATATGCACTAAATTTCAAAAAAGCATTTCTGAAAGCATGTTATCCCCAGCACTTAACCACCAGTTTGCCATACAGCTGAGCCCTCCAACCTCAGCACTTCAACAGTAAACTTTCTGGCAACCACTGCCCTAAAAGAAAAGCAGGAACAAGGGCAGATTTTAGGATGACAGAAAAACGACATTTTTACACTGACGGAAAGATTTACGATATTTAAATTGCTCAGCCAAACTGCCACAAAGTAATTAGTGAAGTTCAGATGGTTATCCTGTATTTAAATGCACAGATACTCTCCACTGTGGCTACTTGTGGAGAGCTTTGATGGGCTAATTTGCAATAAAAAGTAAGATTAGAAGGAAGAACCTTGAGAAGGAAAGTTGCCTGGTGTGATGTTTAAAATGCAACTTGGAATTCTGTCCTCTGCCAGCTCTATTGATTGTATTAGTCATGGATATAGTGGGCCAATTTCCACACCTCCAGCTAAGCCCCCCAGCTCATGTGATGCTCCATGAAACGTCTCCTATTTTTTCTTAGCAACGTGCAGGCTTAACGTCATGCTAATGAACACCAACTAAAGTGACGTGGCTTTTCTAGGACAAGAAGCCCAAGGAACACCCACATCACCTATTTTGAAGTCACGTGATTGTCTTACAGGAACAGCCATTGTCAAAAATATGGGTTTAGGCTTCTTGAAAGCTGGCGGCAATTTTTAATTTAAGACAAAACGCCAAACTCCCGTCACTCTTAACAGGGTTGGGAGTCTTGCCAATAAGCATCCCGCACTAGATTGAACAGTTTCTTAGTTCCAGCTTGCAATTTAAATGGAAGAACCCTCCAACACCAGAAGACATCCTTCCTGTGTTTCAACATTTGGTGGATGCTGACCTCAGAGCTACACCAAATTTAGAGCATTAAACACCTTTTCTGGAAACTCAGCAAGTAGCGGTTTAGTTTTAGCTGGGCCAGGATTCAGCTATTTCAGCAGAGCAGTCCCATTCATGCTCAAAGCTGAGGAACAGGCACCACCACCATCCAGTACAGCTGATTTCTATCAGTCAGATCTGAGATTATGCAGGACAAGTTTTCCACTAAGTCCTAACACAGCAAATAGAAACCATCTTAAATATCTGAACAAAATGCTCCAGCCATAGAAGAGATCTCCATTTGAGAACAAGTTCAGCCGAGTTCCCAGAGAGAAGAAAAAAAAAATACCACCCTACAAAGAGAATAGAGTTGTCTGTAAGAGCTGACAGAAGTTCAGATACAGCTAGTCAAGTGCAGCCAGTTATGATTCAGTTGTATAATAGCATTTGCACTGACAGACAAGACAATCTTTCTTACAACTGTCTGTAGCTTTTTGGCTTGAAGAATCTTGATGCTCTTATAAATTGCAATTTCCCATCACATTCAAAATGTCTATATATTTTTACAGGACACAAGGCATTTGTATGGCATCTGTTACAAAATATATATTCCTACAGCCTAGAAAATGTATTTCAAGTCTTCATACATTAAGTCTGATTTATTCAAACTCATGGATTTCCAGCAATCTGTCTTGAACACGGGATGCACAGTAATATGAAGAACTGGGGTGCCAGAGACCGGCTTTTGATTCTCTGCCCTTCAGCAACAGGACAGAGAAAAGTTACCTTGACCTGAAATTAATGTAAATTGAAAGTGCCACAACCTGAACTACTCCAAGAATGTAATTCTAATCTCGTTTACCTGACGACATTAATCTGGAAAGCACTGATCATCAGTCAGTTACCTCAGAGTTCATTGCAGTTGTCAGAGAGCATCCCTGTTTACAGAGACATTACTCTTAAGCACAGAGATTGAGTTTTTATTCAGATCACTTAGAGATAGATACTATGCACAGATTATCTCCAGCTGACAGGGGCAGTGCCCAGCACTGCAGCGCTCAGCGCATTAACACACCCAGGAACACACACGTTGGTTATTCAAGCGTTTCCCTGGGCAGTTCCTGGCCACCCTGAACTGCTGCCAGGAACTTACACATTGAGAAATGGAGTTCCCAGATTCAGAGACCACAACAGAACTAGTAAAGCCCAAAGGTACTTTCACCTCAAAGAGCCTTTGCAGCTTGATAATCCTCATATCTCATGGTCTCCAGTGACAACCCAGAGGTGTCAGAGCTGGCACTGCCCCTCTTAGTTTCAAAGCCCAGTCAAGAGCATCAGTGGATGAAGCCAGCTCAGCACAAGTCGGCAGCAGTGGGTAACAGCTACACCGAGAGATTCAGTCATGACAAGGGCATAGCAAAGACAAGACACAAAAAACATTGCACAGGACTTGCTCCCTAAACTCAGCTCTCCTGAGTGCAGTCTCATCGGGTGACCACAGGTTGTCCTGGAGATGGCATAAAGCAGACGTGCAGTACCCGTGAAGCAACTGCTTCTACCTCCCCTTCACATCGCTTGTCCAGATGCTTTACAGATCCCTTACAAACACCCAGGAGACATAAATAATAAACTTTTACATTTCTGCTGAGATATTTTATGCTTACTAATAGATTATCTTTATTTTTATTAACCTTATTATTAATATAGACCCTCATATAGCTTCCCGCTTTTGTTTTGGATCGCTCATTCTCTTCGCACCCTGCTTGTGACCCCCTCTGTCCAAAGCACTGAGCAAATTTACATCTGCAAAAAATATATCCGAAGTGTGGGACAGAGTGAGCGGGTGATGTCCTGCCACAGGACTACAGACTGCTACCACAAGTGCCTTCAAACAAGCTTATGCTGCTGGACATTCGATCCAGCACACAGAAAATCATTTAGGCACATACACAGTGTCCCTACTTCACTCAATACAACAGCAGGAAAAGGCAAACAACCACCTCCACACTTTAAATGAGAGAAAAAGCTTCACTGTGACACCAGTTTGGAAGAGATTCACAAGACTGTCTCAGTAGCAGCTCTTTACAGGAGGGAGACAAGAGCCAGTGGAGGCTGCCTTTTGTTCGCAGCTCAAGTGGGCAGGCACTCCAGGGTAAGTACAGAATAAGGCAAAAAGAGAAACTGCCTGTTAAGGCAGCAGAATGAAGCAAATATTCAGTCTCAGTTCAACCAGTGCCTTTATCACAACACATGCCTGCAGGAATTGCACTGCAGATTCACAGCTTCTTCATAGTGGGTGCCAGAAACAAAGCAGCCCAAGAGGGAGCAGCACGCGGGATACCTCCGCAGCCCGCTGCGCAAGGGGATAACGCCAGACACACAGCTCTTCACGTGTTATCATCCCAATGAACTGATTTCATCTAGAAATCATAGTCCAGTCTTTTCTCTTTAGAAGCCACAGCCCACACTCTTGGCTTTTAAATAGAAAACACCAGTCGAAATACAGTAATTTTAATTCACCCTTATAAATTTGTGGCAGAGCTCGTAAAGCGCGTCTGGAGAACATCAGCAAATCAGCCAAACCACGTGGGGAGCTTGCACGGGGAGACTGACCCACTCTTTTACAGAAGGAAATGGAACGTGCTTTACATTACCAGTAACTTATAACTGAGACTGCACATTGCACAAAAATCTTCCATAAAATCCCTCCAAGTTTTGGACTTAAAATACTATTCTGCAACCTGCCTCCAATGGACTCTGCTGTAACAATATTCTCTCTACAGCACAGGGGAGTAAACGCTGGAAATCCCATCAGGTCACCGGACTGTGCACACTGCAAGTCCCATCACAAGAGCGAGCCCCCAGTCTGATTTCAGCAAAGCAGTTTTAGATTTAATGATGCACAGCCAAGCCAAGCAGTGGAAAGAACACAAACCTCTGCTCCGAGGTTTGTTCTGTACCACTGATGTGTGCTGTTTACTTCAGCAGGGCAACTGAGACGTCCTCTGTTAAGAGAGCAACACCAGAAATCTTAGCAATTGAATTAAAAAAGGGCAATTTATTAACAAATCAGCCTTCATGCTGGAGTGTTGCTTTCAAAAGGTATCAACAATAGGCACATACACATTCCTAAAATTCAAGGTCTTCACTACAACGTGAACATGTGCTTAAGTGTGTTACTGGTTTGGGCTTGACTGAGATTTTTGAGTAACACAATAGGAACACATTTCTTCTTAAACTAGAAATAAAGATTAAAAACAAGTCCATGCTGTGCTGATGGTATTTAAGTGATCGCTCAACCAAACATTCACCACATTCATCTGTCAGGCAATGTCACCTTCCACAAAACCTATGTTTGGGAGTTGACAACAGCTAGTCATACTAATACAACAACCTTTATTTATCCAAATTGAATCTCAAATACATTACAAAGTGCAACCTTGCATGAAAATCACCCTCAGAAACCAAAGGGGTTCTTCTAAGGCAAACCACCAGACATAAACAAAAGAATTAATAATCAGTCTCCAAGGAACGGTATCTACGTCAACCAGTGCAATTATTTCTCCTTTAACATATTAATAAAGATAAGGCTGGGTAGATGTGTGACGTTGTCTTAGGATTGCACATACTTCCCAGCACACACACCGTGAGAGCAAAGTCAGTGTTCACCTGAAGAAACGTGCCCAGTACAGTTCCTTCCCACAGCCTTTCAGAGGACATTCCAACCGCTCCAGCTAAACTGAAGTCGAGCACCGAAGCATCTTCTCCAGCTGCCCGGGGACTCTGGGAACACTTGCTTAAACTCCAAGCCCAAAGCAAAGTCTAAGTGAGATTGCCCTCCTTTGCCAGAGGATAATTTTCATTAACACCAATGCCTCCAGAAAGATGAAGCAGCTTCCAACTTCAGCACTATGTGCTGTCACGCTGAGAAATGTAGGTGCTGCTGAAAGCCACGGAAAGGAATTCAGAAAACACAGAGAACGCATCTTCCGTGTTGCATTTTAATGGCAATACCCGGCAAACCTGATGTCATTTTGGGTCTGGGGACGTGAATCATTCCACAGCTGAGGTGAGACAGATGAAATGGTCGCCACGCTACAGTATGGAAACATTTTATGATCTGAAGAGCACAGCCAAAGACTCCTTCACCAGATAAAGAAATCACAAGTTTTTATTAGAATTCTAGGCGCTATTCTGACTAATTCGGGTAAGTTTCAAGCTCCACACCACATCTACATGTTTATCTGGTGGTAGGCACAGCACTGAAAGATGAGATTAATTTTTCATACTGAAATTTGAAGTGTTCCACACACCTCCTTTGAAAGAGGATGGAACAAAAGGATGTAGCACAGAGGATGAATGTGACTCTATGACAGCCTTTTGGTGGACAAGTGCTTATGAAAAGCCTCAAAGCCATGACGAGAGGCTTCTCTGGAGTCTGAGGCTCTTTTCAATTCAGCCAGTAAATAGCAGAGATCTTGCTAAAACAATCACACACGTTCTGATCACAACCTAGAAAGAAAACTGAAATGAGTAATTCATCTTGACTGATGCAGCTGTAACACCAGACATATATAATCAGCCTGGGAGTTGACTCCAGAGAATCCTACAGCCTGGACAAATCTTGGGCCAGGCAAATACAACAGGATGATCCAAACACAAAACCAGGTTCTTACAATGGCCCACTGAGGAAATGACTTCTTCAGCTCGATTCTAGAAGGTCTGTGTTGTAGGTCCCAGAACCAAATGCTGATGACAATCCGCAAGAGAAGTTGTTATCCAGGCAAAATCAAACACAACAGCTGTTTCTTTGGAGGATACACACAGAGCAATGCTGGAACGTGGAGGTGACACACTGCAATGACTCGAAACCCCTTGTGAACGCTTTCCCTGCCACCCCAGGCATGTGTAAAAAGAGCAAGGAGGATGCCTAGCAAAGAACAGGGGCTCGTGCATGATTCTGATGCTCTAAAAAACAGGGAGAGGGAGAGGAAGCAAGAGAACAAACATTTAATTCCCTTGTAAAACAGATGACTGCATTGTAATTTACTAGCAGCTGCTGGCAACAACCACCACACTCTCATATTCCTATTAACCAAGCTACAGCTGATTTATTAAAGGCTCAGAAACATCAAAACAAATGACTGTAACATCATTTATATTACTATTTACAGCTCTTTAATAGGGTTACACGAAGGGGCAATGCAGCACAAACTGGAATCTGGTTACAAGCCTGTCAAGCAGCAAACACAGTATCTCTCAACTGCACCAGGATCTAGCACTGAGCTCCTCAGTATCATTTCCCACCGTGGCCCGGGTGGCCTGCAAGGCTCTAATGTGCCGGAAATAGGTGGTGGCAGGGCCAGCAAAGCATCCCAAACTGCACAAATACTCAGCGGTCTGCTGCTAATCAATATAATGCTGATTTTAAACCAAACCAAACAAAAACCCAACAACAAAAAACCTGAACGAACTCTCTGCCCAGCAGCGAGACGTGATCAAACATTGTCGCGCCGGTAAGGAATCGATACTATCGCTGCTGTGCGGAGCACGGTGCCCCCGCGGCCGCTGCTGGGGCCGTGTCCAAAGCAGCCAGGGATCAATATTGTCCCTGGGACTGCAGTCGGGCTGGTTTTTTTTCAGAGCTCACTCTCCCGGGCTGCCTGATGTGCCTTGGATGCTCAGCCATCCCCATGGCAGACAGGGAACAAGATGCCCCGTACAGAAAGGCACCCACACGCCCAGCAGCTCTTCCCGGCTCTGTGCCGGGCACGGTGCCTGGCCCTCTCCTCTTGGGATGCATGCAGGGTGCAGGCATGAGCAGTTCTCTGCTGAGCAGAAGATGATAATTTAGGTTGGGGTTTTTTTGGTTTTTTTTTTTTTGTCTCTACCTTTTCAGGAAAACAGTCTACTAGGATTTTATTTCCTTTTCTCACGTTGTTTTGAGTCAGCGCACCTAAGGCACCGCTGCCATAGTCTGGGAACGTCAGCCCCAACTCATTGATCATAAACCCAAAAATACCAGGACTGCATTAGAAATCAGCCCCTGCATGGAAAGCAGAAACCATTTACACCACTTCACGTCCTGCCTTAAGTGATCTATGGATCCTCTCCACGCAGATGGATTTCCATCTCAAAAATACACAGATTTTCCCATACAACAAAATGGGATCAATATCAGATGCTTGAATGAGACCCCAGCTCCAGCCAGAACAAGAGACAGTGTTTTGGGGGCAGGCTCCCTCAAAACCCCAGCCCCTGCTGACACCACACAGCGCAGCACTTCACGTCCTCCATCCCCTGAAGTAGCACAGCATCGTCACAAGCCATGGATCGCTCTATCTACCAAGATAATGTTCTAAGCAGTGACAGACTATCTCATCTAAAGACTCTTTTCTAGCTGACAAGACATACTTAAAAGGATTTTTAAATTAAATGGGAGCTCTGTATTAAGAGCATAAACCCTTTATCGGAGGTGTCGATGAAGGGAAATGGAGGATTCCTTTGCTGTATAAATTTCATAAGGAATTCCCAGCCCACCCCACGAATTCTGAACCAATGTGTTCAAGCCTCTGGTTTTCTCTAACTCATAAAAGCTCCAGATAGTCAAATATTATGCTTCTGCTTTTTAAATATTTCCATTTAAATGTAGATTTTGACCTTCTTGCCAATGAAATATTAATAAAGGAATAAAATATATATTACTCTTCTTCTGAGGGAGAGGTCTCCAACTCTGTCATGTTCCCCATCGTTTTTTTGAAGAGGATTTCTTCAAACCATGGTGAATTTATTCTTCATTCCTACATTTTTTAGGCCATTGCAGCTGAAAGCAAAAAGGTGATCCCTTTATTTTTAACATCCCAGGAGAGAAAAAAGGAGGAGAAATTCTGTTTCTCTAGATCAATGAAAAATAAACAAGGACACCACAGAAACTGTAGAATTTCCAGCAAGATACAAAAGGCTAATTTAATTTGAAGTAACCGTGTTGCTAAACAAGGAGACAGTATAAAGACCCACTGAGACCTCCATTTCTCTACAGAAGTGCAGCCCATTAAGTGGGAGAGAATAAAAGTCACAAATTGCCCTGCTTATCCATCTCGATCTTCATCATTGTTTGAAGATGAACAGCCCCTCCCCACAGCATTACTTATTTTTCTCGTTCCTCCTTTTTCGTTAACAGAAAGGAAAACAAAATAGATCACGGTGCTGCTGCACAAATGCAGTGCTGTTTAAAGGGGATCAATTCTGTCCTGCTGATTTAAATGAGAGCCAGACTGGACCCCAAGGATGCTCTACAGCTCTAATTGCAGTTGCATCAGGAGAAATGTTTCATCAATGCATAACAGCACCCTCTTTTAAAGACCATGGTAGGATGCACTCTAAAAACCGCAAATGGTAAATACTGTTGGGATCCAACACAGTATCCTCAAGCCCCTGGTGTTGCGCTGGCTATTTTCACTTTGAGTCCTCTTTTAGTTAACAGTGCAAAGCTACCACGAGAGTGGTGGGGAAGGGGACCAGAAATCATCTAGTCAACTACAGAAAGATACACGACGGCTGAAAAAAATCTAAACCAGGATGGACTGAGACCTTGAAAACCTGCAACTGCCAAATAAGGAAGATGTCAGGTGATGAAGACAACCCTGGGAGGGTTCTCAATCACCGCAAAGTGCTGCCCTGCGCTGAACGCTTTCTGGAGAGAGCCATAAACCACACAGTTAGCAATTCCTCAAACTTTATTTACCAGCTTTTGCTGTTAATTCTCACGCTGGTGCCTCTCTAATCTAACTCACAGAAATATCAAACCTGACTTTTCAAGTATATTGCTCTTTTCTTTTGGCTAAATTACAGCCCTCTGCCATCACCCCAGGTACCCTCACCACCTCCAGAGCAGGGTATAATTTAGAGAGGGTAGGATTCTGAAAGGCAGCTATAAGAGTTAAATGCCCAACTCCAGCTAAATTTCAATAAGCACTGAGTACCTAATTCCCTTAGGCTCTTTTCAAATTCTAGCACTTTTTTTTTCCCCATAGATGCTAGCAAGGAAAGGTCAACCTAATTTGTCATAGCAGCAAGTGAAGGCAAAAGATCAGCACATGCTGACAGGCTGTCTGAGAGGTTTCATTATAGAGCTGTTTACAGCATTTATTTCTTCTGTTGTTGCTGCTGTTTTCAGGGTCAAGGAACTGAGATCCCATTTCAGTAGCAGAGATCACTGGCCAGGGAACAAAACACTTGCATTTTACTCCCCTCACACAGGCTAGTTTGACTCATATGCCACTAACTGCTGCGATTTTTCTGAATGACCACATGGCTGTTGAAATCTGTACTAACACACGTAGCAGTCCTAAGGCTAAATAACAGTACTAATATCACCAATTAGTGTTAATGCAACTAGAAGTCTGAAAGGAAGCACACCACCAGTCTTCATTCACAACAGCCTATCAGCCAATCCAGTCAAGTCAATTCATTTGAAGTTTGTTTCCTTTGGAACATAAAATTCTTTTTGTGAAGGAGAAATGCATTAATGTATAATTATTTCTGAAGCGGTCTCTTTCTTGACAGCTTTTTATATTCTACAGATCCTAGAGACATGGCCTAAAGGTCTGCACCAGAACTAACACACACACACCCCAAAGCACTACATTCAACAGATAAGGAAACGCCAGTGAATGCATTCAGTTGCTGTCAAGGTTCTCACCAGATGCTACCTCCACATCAAGGCCAGGCGCAGGGTGTGCCAAGCTCATGTAGGCGAGAGGACACTTAGGGCTGTCCCCAAGTCAGGACGTGTGCCCGTTTCTGGGTGCCTGTAACAGGCTCCAGGAAAGAACTGCCCTGGCAAATACCCTGTGGCCACTTTACAGCCTTGGCTACAAGAGAAGGACAAGGGCAAGGTTGATGCTAAATTTCTCACCATTTAAAGAGGACAACAGAGAGTCAAAGCAAGCAAACTGAGTGCAATTGCATGGCCAAAAGCCGAGCCTCAGAGATAAAAGACACTAATGGAAGACCTTTGGCCACAGCCAAAAGTTCAGCTGACAATAGGATTTCTCTTCCAGTAGCAGGAAAAGAGGAACCTTTAGGTCAAGTAAACCACATCTCCTGACTCTGCCTCTAAAGACTGCTAAAAAGGTCAAGAGATTTTGTATCTCCCAGCTATGCGATGAAAGACTGCCACATACCCATTTATTTCATATTGCTTTTGTCAGGTGATGGCAATATTCACGTGAGATGAACAGATCTGCAGGCAATGGAATCTCACATTTGCATCTCACACATCCACATCATCTTGCCTAGGCACTGAAGCCAAATGCATCAGCTAGAGAGATCAAGTAAAAATACTGGTGATATAGATAGGTAATTTTCTCAACTCTGAAGGAAATTAAGGGTGAAAATTACTCCAGAACAGCACTATCAAAGTTATGGGACCATTTACGATGCAGCTTCACGTTGTTTTGCTTAGAAAACACAAATGGGATTTTAGATGGTCTAAAGGCCTTTTTGCTGGTGCTTTGCATGGCCAAAAATCTCTTGCTGCCTTACTCCCACTATCAGGATTTTTTTTCTGTTATCAAAAGTAAGTCAGTAAATAAATAAAATCAACACAACTTGAATCTTTGGTGGTTTTGTTTACATAGAGAAGCATAATGTCCAAAAACCTTACATAGAACCTCACAGAGTCAGAAGGGAGAGAAACACTTTTTAATGAGTAAATATTTATGTCCATCCACAAGCACACAACAGTCACCTCAACACACTGCCTTAGGGGCACTCTGCACCCTCACAAACAGAGGAGACAGAAGAGATTCAGTGACAAAGAACAAGCCTTTTCCTTCCACTCTGCAGCCGTGATCCCGGAAAATCCATTTTCAGGTAAGAGTCCACAGAGGCTCTACTGGCTTTCCATTCTGGATTTCTTTCTCCATTCAAATGGCCAGCAAGAGAAGAAAACTCCCAACCCAATTTATCTAAGTGTCTTCAGCAATATCCTTTACAGAATTTCTAAGAGTTGCTGGCAGTTGTTAAGCTGGTGCTGTTTAACTTGGACATCTGTCCACCCAGGCTGAGATGACCAACTCACTTTACATCACCGGCTAGCAATCAAATAATAATTACTTTGGGTTACTACAGACTGGAGCTGGATTTGAGTGAATGATTTCAGAGCACTGGAATCCATTACCAGTAACCCAAACCATCTGGGTTCTCGTCTCTGTTACAAAGAAAGCAGCAACAATTCCAAACATTAATTCAGACACTAAGTACTAGCTGGATCACCAGTCCATGGGAGCAGTGGCACAGATTTTGATATAATTACCTCAAGATGGAAGCTACACGGACATCCTATGGAGAACAGTTCAGAGTTTACATTCTGTGCTGCATTTAACTCTCTGGAGTTATAGGGAAAAGGTTTGTATTAAATAAAAAGCTCCATTTAACATTATTTCCTTTGCAAAGGCAAGCTGGATAAGGCTGGTGGAAAGCAAGGATTTTGCAAATGTAGCATGCAACCTCCCAGCAAAAGGGAAACCAGCTAATGAGCAGTAACTGTGATTTCTGTAACAAGTAAGTTAGACTGTGCAACAAATTGGTACATCCAAATAAACAAATCCCTGAATCCCCTCCGTTTGCTTTTATGAAACAAATGAGTCAGTGCTGACTAATCGTATTATAATACTGGGAGGCTTGTAATAGGCTTACAAACCGTGTGTTTACAGGCTCATTATTGTTCAGGGCTTGCTGAGATAATAAGGAAGCTATGGGAGAAACACTTTGGAGTCAAAATCTTATCAGATATCTTTTGGAACTGAAATCAGTTGGCAATTCAGCCCAAGACTGAGTATGAGGGAATGAGACTGAAGTGACTGAAAAGGAACAATATTCCCTCATTTGGGAACAGAAATCTCTTCTTCAAAGCTACATCTAACCAAGAGGACCCAAAGACAAGAACAGAATGGAGATTCTCCCAGTTTTTAGTGGAGAAACAAGGGCTGAACACCCTCTGGAGTCAACCACCCCTCTGAGAAACCACCTCCTCTGAATGGGCAACTTCACTGAAAAAAAAAAAAAAGAAAAATAAAAGAAAGAGGCATTCATTTCTTCACTACAAACTGGAAAGGACGGAGGTATATTACACCTTGGGGTTTTTTTCCATTTGCTAGTTAAAAAGGCAGCTTTCTTCACAGGTCTGTCAGAATCACAGAAATAAATTCTTAACATCGCAGGACATGTGAACCAGCCTATGGAGAGGAGCAGGCAGCTGCACCTCACCTTTATAAAACAACATCACAATTAAATTTATACAAATTTTTATTAAAAAAAAAAAAAAAAAAAACACAGGAAAAAAAAACCAGAGAAAAGAAAACAATTAGCAAAACTCTATAGGTTTTCTCTCTACTAAAAGCTACAAGCCTGTTTCATTAGGATTGTGGATCCATTTCATTCTTAAAATTACTTCACCAGAAGAAAAAAAAAGGATGCCCATCTCTTCTTTTTTCTGACTGCTCATAATAGAGATGCTTTATCCCCTAAACAGTCACATGCAGGCCCTGAGGGCCATCACTCGAGAGCTGATACACAATGAAGTTACAAATACTCTAGGAGGTATTCTCTCCTGACTTCAGTAGCCTCTGCATTAATTCAGTAGTCCAAAGCACTCAGAGAGAGAATTTAGTCCCTTCTCCAAGGACACAGGACAACACACCATTCTTTCAGCCTTAAGAAACCAGGTTCTTCCCCATGCAACAAGTTGTGAACCTTGAGTTTATTAAAGGGTTCACAAGCACTTTCAAAGTTGCAGTAGAAGAATTATTTGGTAGCCAGAGTGGGCAGAAGAATCCCATAAAAATTACCTTAAAAGCCCAGTTTAATGCCCTTGAGGATCAATTATTGCCTTCGTATTTAAATGCATTTAACACATCAAGTCTTTAGCAGAGCAGGAGCTCCACTGTTGTGGCCAGTTCAGCCCCGCAGGTCTGTTAATGGGGACAGGTCAGCACGATGCCAACGTTGGGAAAGACAAAGACAGACTGAGGATAAATCCCTTCTGACCCTGCTGTCACTTAGGGCACACTAAAGGCTAGTACTATGTTTATCCAGCACCATTAACCGCAACTTCTCCTGCATACAACCAAAACCCAGCTGAAGAAAGGGCAGCTCAGCCAGAACCACCGTGGGAGACACCTCCCAGCAGGAGCTGTAGTGGTGCATTTGCCTCTCCCCAGTGATACGCCGGATGGCAACCGCCAAGCTGAGCGCACACAGCCAGAAAGTCCTGCTAGGCAGCGTCAGCACAGCGTGGAACTGCACTGGCATCTTGTGAGTAACATGTCTGGGGTAGTAGAAACCTGGTAAGGACAAGGACCTCTACGTTCTCCTCTCAGATCCAGCAGGGCAGAGGCCCTCTGCCCAGTTGCTGGTGAAGCTCTATCCTTGGAGACTTTTGGGTCTTGGCCAGACAAGACTGTGAGCAACCTGCTGAGCTCATCCTGCTCATGGGATCAGATCAGCTCCAGAGGTCAGCTCCAACTGGAACCATATTGCAATACCATGAATTTACTGCCTTTTGTTTTCAAGAGCACGGCACCTCCTGCTTCAGTCTTCCACGCACACCACCTGCCTTTCCTCTCTCATGAAATCTTCACGACAAGCCAGTTTAAAGAGGGACTGGTGAGCAACCTCTGCCTTCCCAACAGCCTCCAGGAGGTTGCACCTCAGTTCCCAGGAGGCTGCCAAGCCCCACAGTGCCACTGCTGGGACAACATTTTGCTCTGTTCTTAACTGTTACTTCAATGCTCTGTGGCAGCCCCAACCCTGGCAGAAGCGTCCCTCACTGTCTAAACAAATCTGCAGGACTGTGTGAAGCTGGTAAGCTTCCCATTTCTGCAACAAAACCAAGGCAAGACACAGACACAATGTCTTCAAACCTTCTGATTCCATAGCTGGGGACATCCTCTCCCTCTGAAATTATCAAATAATAAAAGGAGAGAGCATGAGAGAAAGGACAGGGGCAGGGGCGGAGCAGAGGGGGAATATCTATGGCCTTCTACACCCAATTCTGTCACTCTGACATTTCTTTCAAATACAATTATTTAAAGCCTCCTGATGGCATAGCTGAGGAAATGGACTAATAGTAGCTTGTACGGTACCTCTCCATCAGGCAGTTCAATAAATCCTGGCAGCACTGTGATTTGTGTTAGGAGAATGAGCTTTTCAAGAGCAGAACTATCACTTTACACCGTCAATAATCTCACTGTCAAAAAACCCCCGAGTAACCTGACCGACACTTCAGAAGCTTAATTTATAGATGCGCTATTTGCCTTCAAGGTATTTTATGCAGCTAAATAATGGCAGTGGATATTACCCCAAACTACTCTGCAGCTTTCACAAGTGGAGTCCAAGAACACACAGGAGGACAAATTTTCTATTAGCTTAGGGCTAAATTCTTCCCTCTGTGACACCTGTTTGATATCATCTACTACTAGTGGAGTTGCTTCCAAATTATACTCCAGAAAATAAAATCAGAATCAAGCTCTGGCACTTCCAGAGGAGGATTAGCATTTAAAGAGGAAAGCAGCACATAGAAAAGTGCCCTGGTGCCTTCACTTTGCCGTGGAGCACTTGTACACGGATTTGCAGAAGGGAGCTCTTAACCACTGCTGCTCTCACCCAGGACACCCACGAGCTGCACTGGCAATTGCAGCAGGCTGAACTATCTGCCCAGGATTTCAGGACTGGGATACACATGACTACTCAGAAGTTCCAGGGATCAACACCAATAATTAAATGGATCATCTAGAAAGATCTGGGCTCTACTACTGATTTTCAGGTTTAGGAACATATCTATAGAATCCAAATTCAAAAAGCAGGCTTCCTCCCCCCCACCCTGATAAAATAAGGGATGGGTTGGGTTTTTTTTTCCCCTTCTCTCCACCATAACCCACGACCCTATTTAAAGGAAGAGGCTGGATTTCATTTATTGCTGGCTCTTAATGCTGATCAGGCAAGAATTAATTCCTTTAATGGGAAAGTATTTGTGCAACTGTAACAAAGAATACCAGGGAGAGACTCTGGGCAGGAACCAAACATGACAGTGCCATTGTATTCCCACACATCTGATGACTCCAAGCTGTTTCAACCAAGAACAATAAAAATTAGCTTACTCTGGAGCAGGGTAAGCCCTTCACATAATAAACTAGCAGCAAAAGTGTGGAAGTCACAAGCATTTGCATATGTTTTGTTTCAAATCAGTCAGAGTGAAAAACTCAAGTTGGTAACAACCCTGACGTAGGGAAAAACTCGGATCTACACCCAAATTAAGTAGCTTGATATTAAGCGTATTTTTTTTTAGTGGCGCATAAGCATTCCAGACAGCAGAACAGCCCCAGTACTTTTCTTGGTCAATACCTAATTAGACTGCTCCCTTTTTTCAGTTCAAAACAGACACTGTAACAGGCTTTGCCTTCAAATTGGGGCTTGTGCCCTCACTCTCACAAAGGAGGAGAACTTAACTGCCCTTCATTCATACAATTCATCAGTTTAAACAACCAGCAATTCCTTGACTAATAAGTCACATGCCAACAAATCAAGATAATTATCCAAAGGTCAATACATCAAAACAACATCCCTTTTTGCATATTCCTGTGATCAGACCCTGGCTATCTATACAGCCAGCCTCCAGCACCCTTCCAACAAGGATGCCAAAGTCAGCTAAAAGCTCATGGATGTCTGCAGCTCCCTGACTTTGTACGAGTGAAGAAACTCTTCCACCGCCTATATACACACAGAGGGGAGAACAGTGCTCCCACTAACAAACTGGAATAAGACTCCAAATACCAAACAAAGTGAGTAGGCCTTTAAACAACTCCAAATCTCGTTGTCTCATCAGACCAAAGTAAGCTTGGCATCTGATACACTCCCCCATAATTCCCTATAACTAATTCAGTTTACCAGAGCCTGCCAAAGCCACAGAATAAATTAATCTCAGCTTACTAACCATGCAAGCACATGTAACCTCTCCTGGATGGAACTGGAGCAGCTTAGCTACGTAACAGATCCTATACTCGCTGCTAGCAGCTAATAAAGCACAACTTGATTGGTAGGATTCCTCTCCCCCACCCTTTCTTCTAGTAACATAAAACTCAGGATCATTTCTACACAGTTCCAAAAGCAGCCTAGCAACAACAGTGAAAAGCATGGCTGCCTCGTCCTTACTACAGCATATCCCATCAATCAAGATTTAAATTTCCTATCCCCACCCCAGTTCAAACCCATCAAACAGTCCAATTCACCTACCCAGTAACTCCAATTCAGCAGCTTTGCACTGCTGACTCCCCTAACGAAAGCCACTCAATGACTGAACTTGGCAGCGCAGATGCTGACTTCTGACACTAGGAATAGGCAGGCACACAGCCCGTCTGACTGGCCAGAGAACAGCTGGGGTTTTTCTCCTCTCCTTCTTTGATAAAACTAGTGATAAAAATTTAGATTAATCTTGGCCAATCTCCATCCTGTTTAAGACAGAATGATCACCTGGTATTTACCTCCAAATCTTCTCTTTTTAATACACAAACTGCTGTAGATTAAAGTCAGCGCCATACGGCAGGGAAAGCTCTTTGCTAAGCCTCAGCTGCACAAAGATCTCTGTGGGAATATTGACAAGATTGACTTCTTCTGCATGTTTAAACCACGCATCAAAAAAATATTTATGCAAGCTTTTTTTCTGCCCATCCTGTCCTCACTCCTAATCCTGGTACGGCTGGAAAAGCAGCTCGTGACAAGTCCACGAGCAACACGGTCCAGGGGAAATATTTACACTCTGCTCAGATTCCGATATCCCCGGGGCTGGGAAAGGGCTCCTGGAACAGGCAGCTCCAGCCTCGTTGCCTTCTCAGTACTTCTTCACGCCTGCGGCACCAGCCTCAGTGGGAGCGTGGCAGGGAAACACTCGGCTCCCCTCTGCTCCCTTCCAGCGCGGTCTCTTTGATGTCTACTTTGCCATCCATCCCACAGCAAAGTTAAGTCTGAGTGAGCACACACTGCAGTGTGTTGCGTTTAATGTGAAATCTGAAGTTTGGGGGGTTTCCTGCCCTTATACCTGGAGCAGGTGCTTGAGGACAAGCACTGTTAATTCAAGGACCAAATTCTGCCCACGGTCTGAGCTGAACCGCAGAGGCTCAAGTACAAACCAGGGGCCCTCTCTGCAGGTACGCGGGGTCTCTCTGGCACATCAGTGAACTGATGGAAAACCTGTGGATACATCCGAAGGGCTGATGCACCAGTGCTAAAAATTCTCCAGAATAATGAATGAGAGATGGCACACTGTTTACGTGGAAAAAACGTCTGAGCAAGGCAGCCCAAAAAGGAAGTTTCCTTTTCTCCCTTAGCACTGTTCAGATGAAGGGGACAGGAGGGAGCCTTGGACTTGAAAGGAAAAACCTCACCAGGATGCTTTCTTTACCCCAGACAGGAGGCACCAGCCAAGCCACAGCCCCTTCCAGAGCTATCTTAACTTCCTAGTGCCTTGTGTCTCTTACTGTCTTATTCTCCTAACACGTTCCTTTATTGCACTTGCTCATCTCTTTTCCCACGGCAGCACAGACTGTCCTGTCTCGCTACAAGCAGCAGCCTGTTCAATACTCTCATATCCAGAAAACCAGCACATACATACACAAATATATACACATACTACAGCGATACATCTTCTGGGATTTGATAGATGCTAATAGCTCCTGCCATAATATTTACCCTTTTCTGCTACTTCTCCTGCCCATCATTCATCTAAACTTGCATTTCTTTTAGTCACAAGTGTATTGTCTCTCAAAATAAGACGCTGTTCTCATGGAAATCCTTCAACCAGTAGAAGACATCTAGGAAATAATCCCACAGTATTACCTTCTGGTAGTCAGAAACCTTAAATCAGCCACCTTAACTTTCTGGATTTTTGACAATAAGGAAAGAAGAGCGTCTGATTTCACAGAGATGTCTGGGAGAGCGTGTTACTAGAGCAACAGAGTGTCGTAAGTGGCTTTATGTGCTCTAACCGCTATCGTCTCAGTAACCCCCAGAGACAGCAGCTAGTTGAGGAGGGTAAAGCTGAGCATCCACGATTCATCAGGTGAGTGACGAGACAGTCACATGTCTACACAATGCTGAACACTTCGCTGCTGTAATCCCAGACTCCCCAGAGGAATGAAAACCGAGGTTTTGACACAAATCCGTACCTGAGCAGTAAATGGTAAGCTGCCTTCCCCAGACGCCGTGCGATGAAGCAAATGAAAGCGAACAAAGCCAATGAATGACACATGAGAGAAAGAAACCTTGTGTTCTCCCCATGTGATAAAGGAGTACAGCAGATTTGCAAAGTACAGCTTCTCGCAGGGAATGGGCTTGAGTCAAATAAGACCGAATGCACCGCTGCCCCAAAGAAAGGGTCTATGAAAAATAAGGACTTCCAGCTTCTGAAGTAATCTCCCCAAAAATCTTAGTACATAAGTACAAGAATATCCTCAGAACACCTCTATGTTGCATCTTTAATTCCAAATAATCTGTAATGTAACTATTTGAATCCCAGGACACAAACCTGAAAGTAAATTGATCCCACCCTCGTTAATTAGCTCCTAAAGGAAAAAATGTGTGTTTGACTCCTTGTTTCCAGCACAAGGGGATTCATAGGTATCTATCCAAACTGAATTTACACAAGTTAACTCGTTATCATATGAAATGATTTCTGCTTTATTTATTTGACTGAAAGGCATGTTTTGGCCCAGGTTCACGTACTCGGCTACCCAGGTCTGTAATTGAGTTCATATCCAATAAAGCCTTAAATCTGGAGAGCCAACAGCAAGGTTTTCACAACTAACATTTTACAGAAATTAGATTCAGACTAGAACTTGAAATGGTTATGTTTAATATTTGATCTCAAAAAAATAACGCTGATGTCATCCTAGAAGTGACATTAGGTTTAACGCTGCTTGGCAACCAGCAAATATAAAGAAACAGGGTAGACAAATGTTATACAAGATGAGTTAAGCAGTGCAGTCCCCAGCCTTTTTTCTTTTTTTAAGTAGGTAAGTGTATACATTGCAGATGCTATAGCACAAATGAAGTATCTTCAATGTTTTAATTTCTTTATTAATACTTCTCATGGCCAACTTAGTACGAGTTAAGCCTCTGCAAATGAATTTAACCATATAGCATCACTGAGGTGTGTCTTCATTTATGAAGTGTCACAGACCAAACTGCAGGCCTTTGGATTACAGAGAAAAAGTGAGATATGGTTTCTTTTCTTCTTTGAGACTTTACCTGTTAAGACTTCATTTGTGACTACCAAACATGATTAAAAATCATGGTTTTGCAGCACAAAGAGCTGAGCGGTGAGGGGGTGCCTGTAACACACTCCTGTCACCAACACTGCGCTGTGCCACAGCATTAACTTTAGTTTGGACCCATTCTTTGGCTGAAGAAACCAAAGCTTCTCGACTGGCAACAATGGGCTAGTCATTTAATACCCTGTTCAGAGCAATGATTGTTGTTGTTTGATTCTGGTATTTTTAGGAAGAGGTAATCCTGGAGATTTGCATCTCATTTCCCAGAATGCCCTAGGGCTTTTCCAGCAGTTGGAATCTTACGGGATAAACATCTTCCCCTGATTGTAATTGCATTATTAAATATGATTGCTCTCTTCTTCCTTGAATTTCTTTTTTTTTTAAAGCAGCAACAAAGAACACTGCAAGAAAGCATCCTGTTGACAGCATGGAGCAGAACTGCAAAATAGACACAACAACACAACAAGTATTTCACCTTTAACTTTTTGCCAGAGGCTAAGATGACTTTTCTGAGCAAGGGAGTCCCCCGACAGTATCCAAAAGCTTAGTCTTCTAAATAACGGTGACCGTAAGAATCCTTCAACTACCCCAAAATTGAAGCCACCACAAATAACTATGTCCATTACAAAACATATCGCAACAGCTCCAAGAAATCCCATCAAAGATGGGGGTTCTGTTACTGTAAATCCTACAGACACAAATAACTATAACCATACAAAAGTCACTGCAATACATGAAAGGGGAGATTATGGAGGAGAGCAACACAATCCTGACCAAAATAAATATGCTGCTTAAAGTTTCACTGAACAGCTTCTTACACCTAACAGTCAGAATTAACTCAGATTCTGCACACTCCAGTGACTTGGCTGGTTAAATTCCTTTTCCTCTAGAAAGCTCCTCCCCTCTACAATGCCTCACTGCATCTTTTACAGCCAAGGCCCCCAGCTTCTTCAAAACCACAGGAACAGATCCATGAATGCTGAGTATTTACTATAACCAATAACTGCTACTATCCCAGCCTTCCTGCATTAAAAAAAAAAAAAGAAAAAAATCTACATATATTTGTGTGCATGCACACTGCTTCACTGTTACCCCTGTTCATTTAAAAAAAAATATTAATGCACATTAAGTGCTCTAGCAGTTACACAACCATAGCAAAGTATACAAAATCAAAGTATGAATGTGTTTCTGCCTTACTTGCGTAAGTCTGGAAACCAAACCAGACCTTCTGATAAGAAAATGTATGAGGGAGTGCACGTTTACAGGACTTTTCAAAAAGGAAAACTGCTCCTTCTGCCGTTCATGGGACTTTTCCCACATACAGAGAAGAGCTTGGTTCACGGATGCTTTTAGTCTTGACTTAGAGAGCACTACTCCTGTATAGCCTAATCTGTTTTGCAACACTTCACCAACACCATACTCTCCCTAAGGTAGGGATATTCCATCAATATTTACACTTGCACAGATTATATATATAAAACATACCTATTCTGAATGTATTCTAAACAAAATCTCGTGCTTAGACATGCATGTGTCTTTCTATACAGCTAATTCCCCACAGAAACCCAGCTGGGTTGGGGGCAGGTGGAAAAGAACGTGCCATAGCAAACTGCACACTCTAAATAGCAGTCAGACTGCTCGAGATCACTTTCCTGCTTTCAAGAGCCTCAGCTCAAGTGTTTTCACAAGGCTTTCCACGTCTAACAGCTTCATGGCATGGGTATCAGTAATGCTTCTTCAGTGTACTCTCAAAAAAAAGTTAAACATCTATAAAGCAAGGCCTACTATATAACAGATGGTCTAACCTCTTGAATGTCAAAATCCTTCTGTGTCAGGCAGCCCAATTAAAGTGACATTTTTAGCAGCATGCCTCTCTCCACTGTGCCCTTCCTCTCCCTTTAGCCTGAATGTCCCAAGGGGTAATTGCTCACCATACAATTACAAACACCAGTTTACTGTAGCTCTTTCTCCCCCATCCCTAATTGGAAGGAACTATGATGGGTCTAACTCCTGGGTCTCAGTGAAGAAAACTGTTTAAAGAGAGGAGACCTTAGAGAAAACATGAAAATCTTCAGCTAACTAGCATAGCTTCAGACCTCCTGATTAGAATCACTTTGTTTCAGTCTCTTCAGCCACAGCAAAGGTCTCTGTTATTCACAGTGTCTTTCTAAAATACTGAAAAGTAGGCATGGCTAATAAATAGGAAGAACAAACAACACCACAAAACAAAAACCACCACAGAAAAAAAAAAAAAAAAAAAAAAAAAAAGAGGAGAAAAAGCACCAGAAGCCATTGTACTCTTGTGGCTTGCTGTCACCTACGTAGGATGTGCTTCCGGGTAAGAGAGATGCCTTGGACTCTTCTAACCTACAGAACAAGACAGTCCTTATGAAATGCATCAGCAGTCCCATTTCACAAGACCAGAAGCAGCCACAGCCAGCCTGGGATGTGAACAGCCAGCGAGCAGCAAACCCTCAAGCCTGAGATGGGCCAGCCAAGGACCAGTGTGGGCATGGGAGCTATGAAACGATCCAAATCAGGTGCAGAGGACACGGGCCAGCCAGAGCCACTCAGGCCGACAAAAGTGAGCCAGCCCATCGGCTTTTGTGCAGCCCCAGCCTGCTCCCGCCCTCCCTTGAAGAACTAGGGGCATCTCCTCCTCATGGACGGCTCCTGAGGGTCTCCAGGGTGCATGGTATGTGTATGATCACTCCAGCCAACGTATGGTCTGTAGAGCCAGAAAGTTGGTCATCCCTATTGCACAACTTGATGAATGCCTCCAATTTCTCTTCCAGCCTACAGGAACTGATGTCATGGAGATACTTCTGTTCCTGACTTACAGAGGGGAAATGACAGTACAGAGTTTACAGAAATCTGCCCGGGAACCTTGCAGCAAGTACCACAGACTCGAACTCCAGGTCCTGATGTCCTCCTCGGTGAGGACACCCACAGAACTTGGTTCTGGGTCTCTGTTTCTGGTGGCGGAGGTTGACAGCTTTAATAGTACCATGAATAAGATGGTCAGGCTGATTCCGAACGGACTTGAGGCACAAACCAACACAGCTTCTTGACAGCCCCAGAAACCACAGCATTTGCAAGCAGCCATGGCTTTAATGGAAGCTATGCCTGAGAAAGGATTGCTGAAAAAGGCAATCAGACACTAACAAAACCATAATCTTGTTCATCCCCAAGTGCATGTTTCTCAGATGATTTACTGTATTATGATAAAGCGAATCTCACATTCAGAGACTGCAGGCTGGAAGACAGGGCATTACACACGCGACAGCTCTTTTGATGCTGCTTCGGAACGAAGAGACTGTTTTCTCACTACTGTTTAGAGCAAACATTGGCAGCACAAGCAGATTCTCGAGACATCGCCTCATTCTACAGGGCTGCAGGACGTAGCAAAAGCAACATTTAAAGCAGATAATGGCTGATTATTTTAAACTGACTGCAACCTCTACTCGAGCAAGGAAGCTGACTGATGAAAGAGCTTCCTCCTACAGTTTGCAATGTTGCTGGGGGTTTATACTTGCTACCGAGACAGAACCAGTGCTACCTCGCAAGTGGAGGGGCAGTAATGCTTGGAGACTAGGATAAAAGACTGCACTCTTCATGAAAGGAGTTTCATCTCCAGCTTGACATCAATTTATCCTACTAGAAAAAAAGTGACTGATCAGTTTAGAGTGGATTCTTCATCAAAAGCACAATTTATGACTACAGGCTTTACTAGTATCAGTCTTTAGGTTTCCACGTATGTACAATTACTGTTAAATACACAGCAGCAGTTAGCTGTGAGTTTCTCAGGCACTTTAGAAACCACACACGCCATTTAAGTGCAAAGTTGCCCTTGTTATTACTCACTATCAAAGTCAAAGCCTTCATTTAATGTGTAGGATATGCTAAAAAGGAGTGACAGGTGATTGCTGCCTATTGGAGAGATTAAAGGGAAAGGATAATAATAATATAATCAGAGGGATTAAATAAACTATACCACCATGCCAGGTATTAGCTATTTGTCTGGCCACTTACAGAGCAGGGAAGCTTATTGTGTGTCTATAAACCCTGAATCACGGAACGCCTGTTTCAATCAGCATTATATTCCCCAGTTTCACTTCAACATCTCCTAAAAAGCTGGTAAGAGTAGGTTTAAAACAAGGCTTTGAAAATGTGAAGAAGTCGAGCCACTTCCACACTCATCTTGCTCTTTTGACCATGTTGATAAGCATGACAGTATTTAATATCCGAGCCCTGAGCTTTTGAGAAAACCATACAACTGGGACTTAGTTCTGCAGGTCCTGTCTCCTCTGAAAGCATTCACACTGCATGAAGCTTTTAATAATTTCTAAAACCTTCAACTTACACAGAAGGATCAAAAGACAGACAGAAAGAGAACCTAGTCTCCAGTACCCTGCCTTCCTTTCCTCTAGACAGATGAGCTCCACCCAACGTACCTTTTATGAGGGAAGCAGGAAAAAGAAGTAGGCTATATTTTAATCAGTGGAGGTGCATGAAAAAGCGTTCAAGAGATGCATTTGTGACACCTTTCTCGACTTCCATTTGCTGTTCTGCACAGAAGCAGCCTCCCTGCAATCCACAGAACTGAGCCATTGACCTCATGAGAGGAAATTTCCCTTGGGAGATCCAGCACCTCCAGCTATACTGAGCCAGAGACACTGCCAGCAGCAATTCCCCGTGGGACTGAACATTTCTTCTTCCCTGCTGGAAAGCACAAGTGCAGATGTACAGAAAGGAGCAGGAGGTAGGGAGAAGATGGGGGACAGAACCCAAACTTTTTCAGCTCTGAAGAAAGATGCACAGCTCCCTGTTTGAAAGGGGTTGTAGGAGAAGGCAGGAAGGAGCCTAATTGCATCCAGACTGTTTTGTCCTTCCCCACTTGCTTCGTCTCACTGGCAGGTTTGACTGTCAGTACCCGCAGCGTTTCTGAGCCCAGCACCAGCTAATTGTGGTCCTTATATACATACCCCCAGATCTAACTTGACACAATGCTGTATAATTGGCAGCTCAAGAGAACGGGGAGAGACGGGCATTGAATGTGAATTACCTCTCACACCTACAGCAGGAAGATCCTCTGAGACAGAGGCTGAAGTCACTGTCAGGGAGCTTGCCCTGTCCCTGTGGACACAGTGGCAGGTTTGCAGACAAAATGATGACTTAATTTTCTAGTGCTGCCAGTCTTAAACGTCCTAAAACCAAATATCCACTAACAGGGAAAAAGAGGGCAAAATGAAAGCTGGGCAGTAGGCTTGGGCAAGGGAAGGGGGGGGGGGTGCTGGAAATACATGCTTAATAGTAGAGTTTAGACTGGAAGTAAAAAAGAATCACAAAACTCTCACTCTGCCTCCTCGATGGAGGTCACAGTATGTCTGTACATTTCTGTTCAGTGTCAGATGGAAAAAAGTAAGTGGGCTATTTTTCTCTTGAATCAATGTTTATTCAATAAGGTCAGTGTCACCTAAACAGGTTTCCGTCTCAAGTGTAGGAAAAGACTCTATACAGCTGCATACAAACAATGGCAACATATTTGCACCGTCCCTTGCCAGCTTTTACCGCAGCAGCGTTGTGCAGCCCTGCAGACAGCAGCTGTCAGCTATCCATCACTGCTGCTTACACTAGGTTGCTGTGCCCGAACACTAAAATCTCTTCACACAGTTCAAGTAAAGGGTTAGGAAGGGCTCACTGCTCACTACTTAGCTAATTGTTACACCAGATCATCTTGCACCTAAGAGTGCAGTTTCTTGGGTACTCGGAATTATTTACTTTAAGTGCAAGATGAATCAGCACAGTCCAGAGCAGGACAGCTTTGTTTTGTCTCTAGCCTCCACATCTTCACATTAACATCTGGCTCCATCTACTACTCCTCTTTATGCCTTTAAAGAAACCAGACTTTTTTTTTTTTTTTTTTTTTAATAGTCAAAGGCAGTATGTGAACAATAAAGATGTGAGAAGCTTGAGAACAGCTTAAAGTGAGATATATGCTTAGGAGAGGAGGGCTCAAACCCCTCGCCCTCCCCAGGGAGACTGCAGAGGTGACACACAGCTCTGAACACCAGAGTATCCATGAAGCCACTTAGGAGGGACCTGGCTGTTAGGCTTTTGGTGCTGCTTTAAGATACTTGCCTCTAAGACAGAGACAGAGGTGTCCTCCAGGACTAACTGGAATTAGTTCACATTGTGAACAAAATGGGGAAGGGCTTGTGATACATGTCCTCAGGGTAAAACAGACAGGGAAACAGCAGCAGCCAGGAGGTCTAACATGGAAAGCAAAGCAAAACACAAACAGAGCAGGAGATGCAGTAAATGGACAGGGAAAAAAGGAGGAAAAAAAGTCAGAACTGGTGCTGGTCAAACAAGGAGCAAATTTTCCCTTTGAATATGACAGCATTGCTCTGAATAAATAATAAGAACATAGTTACTACATAAAGGCCATGATGCAAACCTCCTGCTGTCACCAGGAAGAGATCTGCTACAGACTGGGATTTCAGGCACACTGAATTTTATATCCTAACCTACAAACATGAATTTAAAAAAATGTGGTTGTTTCCTTCAATCTCTGGTTTTGGTATTTTGCTGAAACTGATACCAGTTAGTTAATCTTCTACATTCCCTCTATCATTGTGGAAAGTTCCATTTTCTGAAGTGATTCTAACAGTAACAACAATTGCCATTGCTCTTCAGCAATGGCAAACACTAGCTTTCAAAGCAGATGGAATTCTTGTGTTCTAAAAGAACAAAAAGTTTCCGAGAAAGCCAGTAAGAGATGGTCAGTCACTAAGAGAGAGCATTTCAGAGAGCCTATAATCCGTTTTTTAATATGCTTCTGAAATTTTCACATTCAAGTGTGTCAGAAAGTCCATGGAATTCCGATTATTAAGGGCCAGACTCCATGAAGAAAGTGTAACCTGGGCACATTTGAAAATTTTAGCAGTAGTCTTCAATTACACATTTGTCAGATCTATACTGAAATCCTTGGAGATGGTTTGAAGCAATGACTTAGAATCAAAGCTGTCCGTGAAAGACAGGCTTTAATACAGGCTGCACTGCACCATCACACACAAGTTGTTCCCTGTTCTTAGTTACTCCAGTGCTTTTGAGGAGAAAGATCTTTTCAAAGCAGACAACTGACTTGGCTCAGCAATGAGATCTGCATCTTTTAGGTGACATCTGGCAAAGGGGGAAAAACCACCACTACTGACAGCATTGTACTCTTGCTCCACCACTATTAATATTCACTGTTTAGTGACTACCTCAAGCTAGTATTTGCTTACAACCAGCACTACCTGATTTCCAAGAACTCATGAAAATTTCCATCAAATGCAAGAGTAATTAACCTGGTTGGGTAGGAAAATAAGTTTATCATCAAGTTGCTCTGCTGATAGATGTGGCTCCCATACGACTCAGAGGCTGATTCATGCCTCTGATACAATGAAGCTCACCAGAGGGGCCTGATATTGAGTCATTTCTCCATTTATGCACCAGAGGCTGAGCTGGACAGCCAGTGAACTACACCATGGGCATACCCTGGCCTCCATGGGCTCAACTGTTTATTTTGGTAATAATTAATCAAGAACATGATGCAATGTGATGAAGCCTTTTATATTTACAAAACAAACGATTAAAGGAAGGAAATTAAACAAGAAACATGAATCTCTTTCCCTGTATTTAACCAAGATTTTCCAGGAACTTACTTTCATTTCTGAACAATTACAAAAGCCCTTCTCCTCTTTATATATGTAGGATGAAAAATATTTAGTCCCCCATGAGATTTTACAGTCATCTGCAGATTCCTTACAATCCAAGGGAATACATTAACCCATACGTTGCAGCTCATGAGTTTACAGAGTACCCATAAATGCTTGAGCCACACCAATGACATTTCCATCAGTCTTGAAGAAGCAAAACTCCTGGTAGCTCAGCCCCCCGACTTCAGACACTTGGGAAGATATTTCCTACAAAATAAAGCTAAAAACTAGGGGAACAGAAGCATCACTGCACACCTCCCTGCAGCTCAGTGAAGCTGTTTGCACAGCCTTTTCTCATACAATTTTGGCATCAACCGGATAGTTGAGAAGACTTCGCTTTGCCAAGGAACAGACCCACAAGAGGACACTCCAAGGACATGGTGCCTAAAGTCTCTTAGGTGCACAAAGAGGAGTGAGTTTGTTGTTAAACCATTTCCTTAAGGAGAGATGCTCAGGCACAAAAAGAAAAAAAATTTCAAAAGCCACCACTCTCCCAAAAATGGCAATGTCTGATCCACTTCCACCCCACGCTCAGGTACTTGGTGAGAAGGAGAAGGTAGAAAACACTCACAGGTATTCAATCATTCCTCTACCACAAAACACAGTTCCACATGTGTTCATAACCCAAGCTTTTCACAAAAGTTCTGTGGAGTAGGTGAGAGCTGCGGTAACTCTTACAGATGGACAACTAATACAATAAGACCAAATAATTTCCCTGATGTCACACAGGAAGTTTATGAAGAGGAAGAAGCTGAGCACATCTGGCTAACATCAGCTTGAGAGGTCAGGATGGGGAAGGTAATGAGATGCCTCCACACCAGAAGCTAGGTTTTATGAAGCAAACATCACACAGAAGTTGGGGGGGAGGTGGAAATCACCGCAGTGAATCACACTTGCTCAGTATTCAGAGACATGCTCACATTACAACCACAAGCACTTATTTAATTAGAGAAATGATCTAATTGAGATGCATCCAAAATTGCCTCCAATACGACAAAAGCAATAACATACGTAGGTAAGAAAATATGCTGGTTATGAAGGTGGGTGAGTGTGTGCACGTGAGGAAAAGAACGAGGGTAAATTGTTAGACTTGCTCTTCACCAAGCTCAGCAATAACGCTGAATACATTTATTAAATGCAATCAAATTTTACAAGGCACTGAAGTGATAGCTCTGTAGTAGTGGGAAGTGCAAGCAGCAATAAATATCTTGTAAACACAGAGGTCACAGGCCCAGGTGCTTACGAGCAGAGGAAGGGTGGGTTACTGTAAGCAGTACACTTCATTGCCTCAGCAGGTATTTTTTCATCTTTGTTCTTTGTGGAGAAAGGGTGAAATGGAAGAGAATGGATTATTATTTAATTTATTGCAATAAATCAGAAGCCAAAGCAATTCAAAGGAATTTGTAGCTTATCACTCTGCAAAGAAAAAAACCAACCAAACAAAAAATAAAATAAAATAAAAAAAAAAAAAAAGAAAAAATCAAACCTCTATCAGTTCAGATCTAAATACAATTACAGGAAACAAAATAGCTTTATGTTTAAACCACCTAACTCAGCCTGACAGATGGATACTGTTTATATCCATTTGTATTTATTGAACATAGTAAAAGATTGCAGCTGTTCTGTCAACACCTAGGTACTTCCAGGGTGCTTGGAGCTGTATAGAAACGTAACAGAATTTTATGGGTAAATATATCCCCCGGAATAAACATGTTGGAGATATTGTGATATAACAAGTATTTACATTAACAACCATAATACCTTGAACTGGTTTCTATTGATCTTTAAGCACTTCACAAAAGTATGGATAAAGCATCTGCACTCCCACCCTACAGACACAGAATTAAAGCTCAGAGATTAAGCGCTGCCGAAGGATTTTACAACAACTCAGTGTGAGCGACGGGATTAGAAGGCAGGCCTATTGCTGCAGGCTTTGTCTTCAGTGCTTTAAACCACACTCCCCCCATCCATATCTACCTCTCTGCGTCTTTGTGCGCAACACCCGGGAGCCCGTTCCATTGTAAACTTGCATATATTCACCGCTTCGTTTTAATCTCTCGCAGCGTTGGGTCAATCAAAGCCAACGAGCTGCAGACCATTAGGGCTCGCCGCAGCCAGCCCCCAGTCAGAGGGCTGCACACAATCTGTCCATCAGCTGAGCCCCCCAAACCCGCGCCGCGGCAGCAGCGCACCGCCGCTCGCAGCTTAGTCCTGCGCTTAGAAATGCGAGGCAGAGCCTCTCGCTCGACAGCGATCTAACCCTCGCCAAATCTCCTCTGACTGGCCAGAGGATCAGAAAGAACATGGTAATTAACGGAAATATAATCCCACACTCCTCATCAGTGAGGTTTTGCATATACATAAGGAACGATCAGTGGTGAAGAATGATGACTGCTCCTTATGTAAATCACACGCTCTACAAGGAAAAGCTTTCAAGCATGGCATGTGGGAGATGAACACACACAGACCTTCGTGCTTTCTTGAGGGGGTTTCTCCTGCCTTCAGCTCTCAAGAACTGCACCCTGGGGGACATCTGACCAGGAACATATTTTGTCTGCCTACTTGCATGGGTTTTGAAACAAGAGTACCACTGCACACGGCTAATACTCAGATTTTTTTTTTTTTTCTTTTCCAGTATCACAAATAATGTAGATTATGCTCCATCACTATTGTTTGCGTTTGTAGTACTGGATTCCAGGAGGACTGAAAGGGAACAGAATGACATCGGTCGGGAATGAAGAAAGTTTTAAACTAGAGGTTGCATAGAGATGGAAGGTGAAACAATCTGAGGATAAAACAAGACCCGAGTCCTCTGTAGGCAGCTACTTTGGGTGACTGAGGCTCGTAAGAAGGATTTCAGTATAGGAAATGGAGCTATTTTCCTGCTCCCTCACCTTCATAGTTCCTACACCACAAGCTGTAAAAGCACTGGGTTCCCTGCTTTAATGTTTTTCAGAAGACACATTGGGGGAAAGAAAAAAAATAAAATTATGGAGCCCTGGGGAAAGGGGGAACAGGAAGACTTTACTGGGATAGAAGCGCTGTTAACCTGGTAATGAGAAAGGTGCTGGAACACACAGAAAACCAGATCAGGAACAAAATACTATTTATCTGAACACAAACACAGAAATATGGAAACACAGAACAAAGAAACAAACATAGAAAGAGGGAGAAGGAAGAGAAGAGGTGGCATTTCCCACAGGGGTAGAAATCAGACCTCCTTTCTGACCTAATATCTGAACCTCTTTTTTTTTTTTACCTAAGCAGTGGGAATCACAGTGCTCATTTTAAAACCATCCATCAACTGATAGCTAAAAAGCTTTCTTATTAAAAAAGGATATCCTCATCTCCACTCTCTGCCTGTGGAAAAGGCAGCACAAGGGGAGGAAAATGGAAGAAGCAGGAGAGCTGGCCTGCTAATACCATATGGCAAGCACAGGAACTGAGTGCAGGCTCCCCCATTCCCAGACAAGGGCCATATTCCCACCGGACCACCATCATTTTTCATCTGCAGATATGCATGCGTGTGCGCACACGCACAGACACACAGGCAGCAGCGGCATAATCATCTCTATACTACCCTGCCACTAAGCCCTGAACTCTGAAATGAGAGCCATCATCTCAACAACTGAAAGGGCATATTAATAGTGTTGCCAGTTAAACTCTCCAGAGAGGAGCCGTCTCCTGCATGTTTATACAGAGCCAAGCACAACGGGGCCGACAGTTGCCTTTAGTTCCACAGAAAGGATCATTATCCTGGTTCTTCCTTGGCTGTGGTCAGCCAACTGCGGCTTTGATAATTACCCTATAGAAACTCAAAGCTGCTACCCCAGCATCTTAAACACAAAAATCATACTCTATTGCCATCTTTCCCAGAAACACTTTTATAGCAGACAGCAGTTTCTACTTAGGCAGCAGACGGACCAGAAAATACTGCTTGAAATGCTTTTGAAGTGGAGATGGAACCATAACACTAGATTCCTACCCCTCCCTCTAGTGAGTGCAGATGTGGATGTGATCCTGGTCCAGAGCCCCAGGATTCAGCCCTTTCTAAACAGCCCAAGTACCTCCAGTAAAGGGCTGAGCATTTGGGGTTGCTGCTTCTGAGAGGAGGGGGTTTAAGCACTTTTGTCCTGAACCCAGGACTTACAGAAGATCAACATGCCTCTTAAATCCTGCTCTGAGAGTTTAACTGCAACATCAACAGAGCACAGACTCTGTGCTAGCCGCCTGCAGAGGGGAGATCTGCTTTACCACCAAAGCATGACATCAGAACCGATTCACCTTGATAAGCAGGCGGTATCAGTGTCTACGTGCACTAGCACATCACCAATGCAAGCAACTGGGGTTTGGGAGAGAGAGGAGGCAGAACAAGTCTTAGAGCACCTTTGGAAAATAAAATGAAACAAAACAAAACAACAAAGATCCCTGAAATTATTTGCTTCTGCTCTAAGTTCCGCAAATAACAACTAAGGTGTCTGTATAGAGGTTCCTGCCAACAGCTGCCATTAACATACATAAATTTTATGTTCAAAGGAAGCCTCCAGCAGTCAGTTTTTCTATCTTAATTTGATTCTTTTGACTTTTCCATCCTGTCTGTTTTCATCTTTCCTCATTAAAAGGATTTTTTAAGAAAAGAAATTTAAAAAAAAAAAGCCAAACATAGCTAATTATTTTAATGAGCTACCAAAAAAAAATAGTTGCTTTCTACTCCGAATATAAGCAAATGTCAACATTGCATGGGGAACAGAGGTAGCACAGCATCTTAATACTATACCATCAGCTCCTATATTTGATTAATGAAGACTCACAGGACTAATTTTACACTGCTTCATTAAAAGCCTGGGGCAATTAGCATAAAGGTTAGACTACTACATAATTAAAATGTTATTTAAAAAAAATAATAATAATTTGCTTCTTTCCCTTTAGAAAAAGAACCAAACCATGCTAGACAAAATGAGCTACTGTCCTTTTCAACTTCTTACGTAGAGGAACATGAATTGCCAGATCTCTCATCAAGGACACAGCAAAGCAGCTGCCCAGTTCCTACAAAAGGGCAAAGGAGATGCTCTCTTGTAAAACCAACAACGCACGGACAACAGAAACTGCTTTTCTGCTCAGAGGACACAGAATGGTGATCAACTTAAAATTCTTCTAGCAACTAGAGGAAGGAGAAGAAAATGCTCACTTCAAACAGCACGTCCATTTCGCACACAACTAAACCCATCTTGCAAACTTCTCCAAATGATGGTCAAAGGTAAAAGCACATATACACAACACTGTGAGAGCTAAGTATACATAATATAAAGCAAAGGCATCTCCTGCTCTTTGTGGCTTGAGAGAACAGAGGAAGAACTGCTTTTGAACTTGGGGGCGAGCAATGCTTTAAAAGCACATCACACTGGCAGCCTCGCTGTGCTGTTTATTCAGCATCATGATGGACAACACACCAGAGCAAGGTCCAAACCACCCAGCCATTTCCCAGCTCTGCTTTCCCTCTCTTTCCACATACGGAGGTAAGCAGCTCTCAGAAAACACGCTTTCTCCCAAGCCTCCACCTCCTCCTCTCTGCTACAGCCCCAAGATTGGAATAAAAACATAAAAAAGCAGCAGCAGCCCCAAGGAACAGACTTGATGAAAAAGAAAAGCTAACTGCCAGACAACGTTTCAGTCTACTTCAGAGCTGGTTTACACGTAGGAGTACTTGCCAAGACTTGCACAAGGCACTGCTCTGCCTCACAGCTCATGCTGGCACGCAAGGGGTTAAAGCAATGTAAGCCAGGCCTGCTGGAGAAGCACTACAGCAGGAAGAAAGAGTTACAAATGATTTTTCTTGGCAAAAGCAGCGTATTGGAATAGTAGGAGGATTGTGCTTACTCCTCATGTATAAATGCCAAAATGAGGCTTGCTGACACTTTCCTGGCATGCCACAGCCCTTCCAGCGGCCCAGGACATCAACCAAACTTTTGGAGGGACAGAAGGACACACAAGATGTTTCTTCCTCAGCTGGCACTATCCAGCATCTATGGAAAGTGCTGGTCCACCAGCACCACCACTGACTTAACTCGGCCTCTCCCCTTCCGCACCAGTGCCTGATTTTGGGGGGCTGGGGGTTGTGTGAAGCCACAAGCATGCAGGAATTCTAGGGGCATGTTGGTGGGGAGGTGAGGGATTAATGAAGACCCTCGGGACTAATTTTAGACGAGATGAAGTCTGCTGAAACATCAGAATCTTGCAGCTTACTTAACCGATACCCCAGTTTTTCCCCTTACCTCGTTCTCCAACACCTCACAGTTACCTAGACAAGAACCGGCAAGGAGTTTAAGGTGACCCTTTCCCTCATCATCCCTGAGGTTCTAGAAAGTGGCAATTTATGGACCTTGAGAACTGGAAGCTGCATCCAGATCATCGTGTTTAATAGACAGTAATCTTCCTAAAGGTCTAATCCCTTTGTACTGCTTCTTTAGACTTACACTTTTGGCTTCCACAAAATCCTTTCACGTGAATTTTGTAATTTCATTTTGCCCAGCTAAAAGAATAAAAGAAGAAGAAAAGAGAAAAGGAAGGCTTATCAATCCCTACTCCTATCAGACTTATCCAAACCCTTATGATTTAATTATTCAGTGTTTCATCATATGGAAAGTGGCTCCGCAGCCATTCAAGAAGTCCATGATAGGGCTTTAAGATGGTGAAGGTCAAATGGCTATTTTGGGAGTGATTAGCTTGTTCAAAGGTGCAGGCACCACATGTGACAACTTCAGCTTTTGCCCAGGGACTGCTCTAGTGCTGCACAGAGCGATGGCTGAACTGTCTTTGCAGCTGAGGAAAGAAATTGATCACTTCCAGTAACAGAGTAACTTCACTTTCTTCATGCCAGGATCACTGAGGCTTTGTGGTAGGTCACTGGTTTTATCACCATCTATCATCTCTCTCAATGTGTAGCAGCTCTCTGACACATTCATATTTAACAGCAACCAATACCCAGCTTTTTTTGCTGTTCCTTTAATCTGTTTCCCCTTGCAGAGATGGCTTTTTTTTTGTTCCTGACAACCCACAGCCCAAACCAGTCATTTTCTCTCTTGCTCCCCAACAGTGAGGAAAATACATGCCCGGAACCCAAAACAGGCAAGAACATCCCCTTCTCCAAATACCACTGTAGATGCTCAAATTATTATTCTTACAAAGGCAACTGAGGAACAACAACTCGACAGAGGATTTATACCAGGCTCCCCACCTCTGTGAGGAAAAATTTACATGTTTGCAAACTGAAAGGAAGGAATTGGTACCAAGACAACATCATCCACCCACAGCCCTTCACCAAGGGAAGGGGCTCTCTCCTGGTTAGCTTGCTGCTTCTAAAGCCCCCAGGATGCCAAAGATGTAATCCCAAAACCAGATTGCTGTGTAAGGAACCAAAATGAGCTAAAGCACGTTAGATGAGACTGTAATAAATTTTAGTAATAAACCCAGGAAATCTTTACTGGTTTAACTTTTTTTCACCAGACTTGGATTGATTTCTGTTCTATAATTATTAAGAGCAACAACTACTAGTTGTGATTTTTCTCCCTACATTCACATCAGAAATCCACACTGCCTTCAGTGATGTCCACTCAGGCTGGAAGGGTTTAATCACAAAAAGATCATCTCACCTACTCATCCCACAAGAAGCCCCATTAGTTTGATCCACTATACCATGAGTGCACAAAGAGTTCCAGTGGAAATGTCTGCCAGATAGTTAACTTTTTCTGTAAATATACACATAGAATATGGGGCTGCCAGGGCTGTCAGATTGCTTTACAAAAGAAAGAACCATTTTCCCTGTTTACAGTCTGGGGAGGCAGAGAGAAGCATTCTCAAAATATCACCAGGCAAGATACCATACAGCAAGTGAGAACTCAGCTTGGACCTGCTATCTCCAAGATCAGAATCACATTAGCAGAAGCAGCTAGGGGAGGAAAAAAAAGTAAGAGCTGAAGAAGGTTCACTGTGCTGCTGTTGCAAAAGAGAGAAATCCAATCCTATGGGCCAAGTTTTGACGAGAAGATGATGGTGTGCTGACAAAAGAGAGAGAAAACTACCAGAGAAATTATCAGCACAGGTGAGATGGAAATGTCACCCTCACCATGGAAGAACACCCCAAATAGCCCAGATGCAACTTGGTCCTTTTTAAAACTCTTTTCCTGGGGCTGGAGGCTCAGTAATCGTTCCTGTAAATTTTCAGTTTTCAAATCTAGGCAGGAGGTTTGTTTTTCTTGAGCAACATGCCAATGCTATTTCATGCTGTACAGCTTCCAGTGTTTCCTTAAGTGCCTTGAGAGGCTTGGCATGAAGGGCACTATGGAAGTGCAGTTTTAACCGATAGCTTCCAACTTCTGCCTTGCAACCTACCCTCAACACGAGGTATTTCAGCAGAAACAGAGGTGCTCCTTTCCCTGCGTGAAAGCAGAACTGTACTTGTTTGAAGCATACAGGTATTTCAGCTGAACACATAGTGCAAGGTGATCAATGTAACAGCCCAGTCAGGATGGTGACCAACATCTCCATTAATCTATCGCTACCAATGGCGCAACTTTAAAACAAAACCTAATGTTTAGGCATTTAATAGTGACTAATTCATGACTAGCCATGGCCACGCAAACTCCTCCTCTACTTGCAAACCAAAGTGCACTATTCCCAGCTGCCAAACTGACCTGCAGGTCATATGCACAGCATCATCAGGAGCAAGGAGCAGGGATAAAGGGAAAGCAATATAACGCTTTACCCCATTAACACTTGACTTTGAGCACAGAACATAACATTGTTCTTTGCCTGGCATTTTAAAAGATTTTTGAATGGATATCCTAATTAATCTGCAAGGGAATTCAGGCAAAATCTTGATTTAAGTATTTTTAGCTTAAAAATGCAGCGTTGTCAAGTATTTTCCCTTTTCTTATTTCACAACATTATCATGTGTTTGAGGCTACTGTAGAGGGGCAGAAGGCATCTATAATCCCCAAGATTATAAAACAGCATTAGAACACATAATATTTGGGGGCTCCAGAGGATTATTATTCAATGATGGTCATTTTTCTTGCTTTTCATCCAGAAGGATCCCCCAACATAACAGTTTTCCCAAAATAGAAGTGCAGCTGCCCGTGAGACAGGACAAGGCAAAAACTGTAGCACTGACTCATCAGGGCAGAGGAGGAAAAGACAACTCTTATTCACAGGAAGATACTACTGAAGTTCTGCTAAGTAGAATTAATCAGGAATTCACCTTAATAAAAAGGGTCAGTGGATTTTGCTTATCAAAGTTTTGCTGCTGATCCACAGACATAAGGCTAATAATAATAATAACCAAAACAAGCTTCCTGAGCATATTTACCTTGTCATTTCTAATGTACCCCGCTTGCCACATCTCAGTGCTAACCCCACCCACTTCCAGAGCAACTTCAAGCCAAGTGTGTCACTATGGCTTATAAACGTTATCAAATTAAACCACAGAACAATTTTGAATGGAAAGATAACAAATATTATTCTCTTTCTATATCATCATTCAAAGTCTCTTGAGCGGTAACAGAATCTGGATCAATTCTTCATTGCTCAAAAAAATCCCAACCACAAAGAACAAACAAACAAAAAACAACCCTAAGAAAAATACCAAAGCAATGTAATCTATGAAGGACCTGACTCCTCAAGCAGCAGCTAAGAAACCACAGTAATCTCTCTCATCTAGAAGATTAGAAGCAGCAATAGATACTTCTGCTAAAACCGAGCCATGAATCACAGAATTTCCTAGATTGGAAAAGACCTTTAAGATCATCTAGTCCAATCATTTCACCTAACACTGAGAAGGCCTTGACTAAACCACATCCCTCAGCACTACATCTACACGACTCAAGTATCTCCAGGGATGGGGACTCATCCATTTCCCTGTGCAAGCCATTCCAGTGCCTGGTAACACATGAATGCTTCCCAGAAGGGACACAAGCCATGCAGCAGTGTGCAGAGCTGGGGAGGGGGTGACTGAGGGACATGGAGCTCAGTTGCACACAATCACTTCGGAGAGCATCCCAAAGCAGGTTTGTCACCCTCTTCTTGATGAGGGAACAAAGAAAAAACCTGTCAGAAAATGGCACTTTATTTCCACACACAAATCTACCCACAAACAGGCAAGAAAGGGAAGGCCTTCTCCCTGCTTCTCTCCTTTTGCTGATTTTCCTCTTAGTCACAGCACCAATCAAACTGCCAAGCTGACAAGGCCTCTAAACACGTCAGCAATTCTGCGGGTGTACGGGCGCTCTCCCTGGCAACACCAGCCAAAGGAGACAGCTGGGACACCGGCCCCTCTTCCACGTGCAGACGCTCAAACTGTGGTTCCTCCCTTGTCAGAAGCAGCTCCTGCACTGACAGTCAGGTTCTTTGAACCAGGGATGGTACCCAAACACACAGAGAACAGGCTTGAACACTACCAACACATCTGCTGGCTTGAGTTCTCAGAAAGCATCACCCCAGCCCAACCAACCTACTGGCTTTATACTGCACAACCAAAATCTGCAAAGTTCAAAAATTATCAGGCATTTTAAAACAGTAGGAGGTCAGTGTTAAATATGGGATTTGCTAAAAAATTGAATGCATAAAGTTACGTAGAAAATAACATTTTGCTCATGCAGACTGGGGTACTGCTCTAGATGTGATACAGTACTACTGATACTTGCTTTAGGATTTATTTAACAGCCTGATAGAAATAATTTGGCTTTCAAAGAAGAGCTTGACTCTTCCCTTTGAGAAAACTACTGAGGTTATATCTCAGTACTGTATTATTTCCTTGAATCCAGAAGAAAGGGAGGATTCAGTTTCATAAAAAATAAAATCAAGAGACTAAACTTTCAAGTATTTGGGCTTTACTCTCATCTTATGCTGGAATTAATTTTATCACATAGTCATAGATCTCTCACTCCCTATTAACTCCTAAGGGGTAAGAGATAATCTTGAAACTACTACTGAAGAAAGAGTCACCTTAACATCAGTTTTTATCTCTACAGATAAGGAGCTCAGAAGCTGTGCTAAATCATGTGGTACTTAATGCATTTCATTTTAATGGAAAATAATTACTTCCTAAACTAACTTAGATTCAGATGAGTTTGTAGAATATGCTTAGAAAAGGAGGGGAGGAAAAAAAAACCCAATCTTGTGTATACTGCATATAGCTGCTTGGAGTTTCCATCTGGGCATTTGGACCTTTCAGCTGCTCTGTTAATATCAGAATCCCCACTCATCCCCAAATCCTACCCATATACATCCTTGCAACTACACAGCAGATTCCACTGCACACATTTAATTAAACCTGATGAAAGCAAGTCTCTTATCAAAGAGAAAGGGGCCCACTTATCAAGCAAACACGTATCTGAAGAAGTCCATGTGTATATAGACATTAGAAATACCCAATTTGGGATGAAGGCTCTAATCCTTTAATTTACTAAGCTGCCTTGATCAAGGTGTACCACTAATCATCTAAAATGGAATAAAAACCCCACCCAACTGCAAAACAAAACTCAACAGGATCTGAAGTTAGATAGCTTCACTTTGAAAAAGTTGTTAAAAATAAATAAATAAAATCCAACAAGAAACAGTGAGGTGTATTCAGCTGCCAGACCCACACATTAGGAAACACAACCTGACACCTACTTGTAAAAACAATCTGTTTCTTGCCTAGTGCAAAACATTAACACACTATCTAGTGTCATCCAGTAACTGAGGTGGAGAGGGGGAAGAATCACATGCATGCAACATTTACACACAAGTGATGTTGTAGACCAGAGATATAAAAGTACATCTGAAGAACCCACATTGTGGTGTTCTTAAAAACATCTGTGGCTTATGTTGCTGTTATATTGAATAAATCATTAGGCCATTTCCTTTTTAAACTGGAAACAAAAAAATTGTCATATTCAACCTCTTCTGACACGCTGGCCCATTTTTAGTGTTGAGAAAAATTCTGTCCTCCAAAATCCAGTGTGGAAAAACATTTTCAAATGCATCTTCAAAGAAATGTTATTTGGTAAGAGTTACTGCACACACCCCCCACCAAATACTCATACGGCTAATTCAAAATTACCTCAAAATCAGATTAAAACCACTCACGAACTCATATAAACCTGCCTTTGCTGACAAGTATTTTTCCTAACTGTTGATCTGCTCATTTAGTTTTAAATTTGAGTTCTGAAGTAATGGGAATTCTACCATCAACCAGCGAAAAATAACCCCCACACAATGAAATTCCAAGTTTTTCACCCTCATTAGTTAAATGCCACCAGATACCACTATGTTTTAAACCATTCCCTCATCCTGAAAAGGGAGGAAGAGTAACTGAGGCAATACTCTCTGTAAGGCACTTCCCAGTCATGTTAGTGCTTCAGTTTAGGGTTACGCTGATTGCCGCACAATTTATGTAACTTCAGCCCTGGTGTGCAAATGAGCTTTTGGATGCCAGCCACAGAGAAATCCCCAACGCACAAACTATGAAATCTTGTTCTTTATTAAATACCCTCAAATCAATGTCATAAGCAATGATACCCAGGGATGTGCAGGATTGGAGGCAGGAAGGGAATTCTTATATTCTGCCCACTCTTTGCTTAACGTTTTTGGCTTTGTACACTGCACCTTCTGGGTTTGTTGTGGGTTTTGGTTTTTTGTTGTTGGTTTGGTTTTTTTTTTTTTTTACTCACAAAATAACACCATTAAACAGTAGCAAAACAAATCCTGAAACCTTATGAAAACATGTACTTGTCCTGGTGGTTTTCTCTGCATCTCCGAATCAGTGATTTCTGTACACAAAATCACTGCCACACAAACACATTGAGTGTTTTAAGCTTTTCCTAAATTGACCAGATTTATACAAGCCAAATCCGAACTCTTCATCCAGTGCTAACTCTGGAAGTTCACTCAGAGCCACCTCTCCTGAGTACTCTGCATTTTTGGAAACAAAGCAGTGTTCGGGTGAGGCATTCCAACTTTGGTGGAACGAGCACTGAACTAGGAGACTCCTACTCTCAGCTTTCCATAGCTAGGCCAAGGAACTCCGAAATCTCATTTCATTCTGTGCCTCAGTTTCCTTAAGTACACAATGTAATCTAGTAATCACACACTTTCTCTGAAGCACTATGAGACTTACCAGTGAGAATGCCACAGAATAAAAAAAACCAACCCAACTACAAAAAGGATAGACAGACTGAACTACCCTTGGATATATTTTTTTATTTGAAAACATAAATTTTTTTTCACAGATCTGACCTTTAGGAGAATGAAAGCTCTTTCCCCATCATATCCACACCAAAAGTTGTGGCAGTTTAAATAAGGTTTTATGAATACAGTAAAATTGTACTGATATGACAGAGTTGATAGAGAAAATTATTTCATTAAATTGGTGTAGTTCCTTCATGTAGGAAATATTATTTTGATTTGAGAAGAGCTTACATCAACTTAGCATAAGTCAGTAATAAATCTATTTTAAGACTTAGGTAAATCACCATGGGGTTTTTTTTGTGTAGCAGAGATTGTAAAAAGCACAATTTCAAAATACCATCAGAAAAAAAAAAAAAACCCAGAAGAATCTAACAAGGACTATAAAATCTAGGAAATATTTTCAATTAGTAACTCTGCTAAAAGAGCAACACTTCTGCCTAGTGCATCCACACACAAACAATCCCAGTCTGCTGGGATGTGCCTGACGGAGGCAAGACAGTAATGCATAAGAGATCAGGTATATGAAATACTGTTGATGGGATAAAAGTAGTTTTTATCCAGCTTACACGGGCAAAGTAGTTCCTCCCTCTGGGCTGCCTGGCCCAAGTGCAATAATTCTGCCTTCTTTGCAGCCAAGGAGCTCTCTCTACAAGGGGGAAAGCTGCACACTAGACTTATAGTGGAGTCTGGGCTAGCTCCATGAGAGATATTTAGGGAACCTGGGAAAACAACACTAAAAAACTCCTTTCCTGTGCCATTCTTAACCACTGTGAGAACCCTCCAAAAATTTTACATTTCATTTTGTAAGATAGATAAAAAAAGGCCAAAGGAACAAGAACAGAGAAGAGTAGATGAGTGCAGAGATAAGCCAGTCAAGCCACAGACCTATACAAGTCTGAAAGATCTGGTAAAATCTGAGCTCTTGCTACACAGCAAAGATAGTAGAAGGTGGCTGGAGCTCCAACTGTTTGTTTCTCCAACTGTGTCATATTAAACGACTACGGGTAGGCAGCCCAGTTCTCTAATACTGAAGTCTAAGGAAATGAATATTAGACCAGTTAAATACCAGAAGACTCAATAAGCAGGAAGGTCTTGAGAAATCTCACTTTCTGTTTACTTCTCCCTGGGAAGGTATTGTGACTCTTAACAAAATAGCTAAATCAGTTTCATTTCTCCACAGACTTACTTCTTCTGTTACCCCCGCGTGCGTGCACAGACTGTGGGGATCCTTACAGCACGTAAAATTACATCATAAGCTCCAGAGAATTTCATTTGGCTACAGAAATTTGAGCATTTCTAAGAAAGCAGATTCCCTTCCACCGGTCTCCAAGAGATTCACCCATCAAAATGCCCAAGCTGTTGAACGGCGGGGGGATGCAGCCTGTAGCTGACACGGAGAGCGCTCTTGTAACAGCTTCAGCCCCTTTCTACTATCTTTCATCTGGTTTAGCTCCTTGTTGCTGGTGTATGAAGTGGAAAGAGCTCTGAAAACGCCGCTAAGGAGCCCTGAAGAGGAAGGAGAGCGCTCTTGGGCTCCTCACTCCCAGCAACACCTGTGAACTGTTGAGTTTAATTAGCCCACAGCTGGCACCGAGTCTGCGTGGGGAACGGCGGGGATTTATTATCCCATTGCCAGGCCCTACATTGTCTCTTCCACAGCTGCTTTTTCCTTTTTTCTCCTCCATTTGTGATAAAGGGCACAGAGAGAGTGAGCGGAATTGTTTAACTAACAGGGAGATTCCCTTCTCAGAAAGGGTGCCAGGCACGGTAACACTTGGACGAAGCCATCGGGAGAGAAATGCCTGTGGCAGCAGCCAAGAGGTCCTCAGCAGTGGGCAGAGCGAGCTGACAGCGAGCTGTGCACCCCTGGCTGGCTACTCACAGAGGCAAAATTTACTACCTAATCCATGCCCTACACCTACAGGGCAGCTAAGAGCCCAAACGTTCATTTCAGTCAGCCATTATACTTTTTGTTACTCCTCAGGACTCCACCACTCAATTTTACAAGCATCCTAAAACAGAGCTAAAGAGGTGGGAACAGCCTCTGCCACCACTTTATTCTGTCATCTACAATACCCAGTGACTTTCCACAGAGCTAGCTGTTTTAGCACTGATTATTTCACCAATATCATACATAAATACATTTATTTTGATTAGTGACAGTGAATTACAATTCTTCATCCTCAAATACCTCCATCTCACCTGCCTAAATTAATGGCTGCGCTCCCGTGTGCTACCAATTTTCTCCTCTGCTTCATCATTCATCCTCATATTCACTAGGTAGAGTTTTTAAGAGAAAAATGAAAATGTACCTCCCTATTATGCAGAAGCCAGGCAAAGACAACTCTGATCACCTGAGGCCTCAACTATACCCACCACAGCCCTGTACAGTCCCCAGGGCTGCCCAGGTGTCCTGCTTCACAGCAGCAGGTTCATGCTCCGGGTTTCAAAGTCCTGGCATTCTCACAGAAAGCAGATACAATTTCAAGGCTTTTATCTTCCAACAAGTATTCCACTACCTTGTGCTAAATTCAAATTATCTCACAGAAACAATGGCCTACTTAAACCACAATATGCAAAATAATTATCATCCTGACATCATCTCTACTGACAGTAGCTCGTCTCCACAGTCAGAGTATGAGATGCTTCTCAAGTTGATCGGACTTCATTCTGCCATCACCTTGACACTGCCAAGTCAGTTGTGCTGACATTTCTTCAAGTTGACATTGGAAAGCCTTCAGTAAATCTGTACTGACAGTTTAAATTCTTCCCCCCTTCCCCCCCAATTTTCCTCCTGTCATGTCATCTCCATAAAATTGCCCTGCCCTTGTTTCACTTCATTTTGACATCCTATTGTTATCTTCGTGGATCCTCTTTAGCACAGCGCGCTCCTGTCACAAAGGCACAACATCTCCAAAGACCTGACACGAGAGCACCTGAGAAGTGCATCGAGAGTCTCATTAAAATGAATTAAATGGCTGTGCTACTACCTCTACCCCTTCCCAGCAAGTTAATTCTCAAACTACAGCGCTAATGAAGTGCTTGAGGTTGTGAGTAATTTGCACACCCCAGATCTGTTTGATTTTGAACTCCCAGGGGGGCCACACAGCCTGGGCAGGGAGAAGAGCAGGGACTAGACACACAACTGTTCAGTTTTAAGCTGGACAGTTTGGGAAGCTCTCTAATACCAAAGTTTAGTAACAACAAAAACTTCACACAATAAAAGTCTTGAAATTAGAACAAACCACACACTGCAGCAAGCCCCTAATTCAGGCCAGGTCAGCCAAGGCCAGACTCTGGCCAGCACCGGAGATGAAAAGGGATTTAAACAGAAACAAACACAAAGTTACTACATCAACACTTGTTACTCACGCGTTCAGCTTCAGGGATGCACTTGAGTACCTTCCCAAGCCGCAACAGAAAAGCTTCATTTTGCATCATCAGGACGGCAGAGATGATTATGATCTCATAACCTCCCAGGCCCACATTCCTCATGGATTCAACCCTTCTCCCAAAGGAACTTCTTTTTCCCTTTTACAGGCACAGATTTTGTGCTAACGAGGATTAAGATCTATGGCACCTCATGGGACTCTCCTGTTCAAGCCCCACACGAGGGGAGGGTCCCACAGGGGTCCCCCAGCCCTGCTCCCCCATGACACCCCTGGAGGTACAGCCCATCCTAGGGAGCACCCCACACCTTGCCCCGATGCCAGATGAAATACCTGGGTGCTGCCACACTCCCAACCAGCCCACATTTGAGGAGATGAGGCCTCGTCCCAGGGCCTAGCACTGCCCTGACCTCTGTTAGCCCAGCCCAGCTGCCCTCATTAGCAGGATCCATTACCCTCATTAGCAGGGCCCAGCCCCTCATTAGCAGCACAGGGAGCCCTGCACCTGGCCCTGCAGGCCAAGGAGCGCCCTTGGCTCTGTGTTGCCGCAGTCCCAGCTTCGGGGAGCCCTTGGCAAAGGGGACACACATTCAGGGACTCATTTCATGCTGTATAATTAACAGTCTTTAAAATCTATTTTATGGGGGTACCTCAGACCTCGTGATCACTTCACGAGATGATGACAAGGCATATTTATGCTTGGCAGGGTTGGGAAAGCAGAGGAATAGCCCAGTGCAACTGAAAGAGAGCTAAAACCCATATATGCTTTTATGGAGTCTAACAGATTTTATGCTAATATAATTTACACAGAATTTAAAATTAAGCTATATACATGGACTCTTTCCCATAATTCAGTTATATATTTTGAGATGTAAATAGATACATGCTCTAAAAGTGCAATTATGCTGTCCAGGCAATTCAAAAGCACATTGTTTTATTTGTATGGATTCCTTGCAGCTTTTTGTTTATGGGCAGGTGATACTTTCTGACACCAGATATTTTGTCTTTGCTTATTGATCCATAGCTTTCTGACCTGTAAAAGTCACTTACAACCCAGGAAAGTCACCAGGGCCAGACCAAGAGCCTGTGCTAATCCTGCGTGTTCAAACACTGATGTGAATTTCATAAACACCAAAATCCAGACCAACAAAATGAAGTTTGTGTACTACTAACTTAAAAAACAAACAAACAAACAAACAAAACAAACAGGGGAAAGAAATAAAAATATCCCTTCAGCTATTCTCTAAATCCTAAATCCGCAGTATACAGTTCCCTCAGAGAAAAAAAAAAAAGCCAGCCTCGAAGGGAAAAAAATAAAATAAAAAAAGAAATTAAATCCAAACCAAGGAGTAATAAATCTGGTGTCAGAGATATCTATTAACTTCTGCTACATGTATTTTATGTATGCAGCATGCATCTACAAATTTCTCCAAAAGTACATCTGCAAGAAATGCATCATTGCTCTATTTTCTTTAAAGAGCTCACATAACCTGTTCCTGCCTCTTGCCACCACAGTGCATCTGCTCTCCCGCTCCCAACAGGTGCTATGGACTCTGCCTCACGGGTCTGAAACAGATTCAGCCAGTTTAAGAATATAATGTAATTAAAGAAAAATAAATAAATCAGTAAAACCTTCCCACATGGATAACTGTACACCACAACAAGCGAGCTCCCATCAGGCAGGGTTAGTCCCATATATTCACAGAAATAAATTACAACAAGCTGTATAGCATAACCATCTATAGGCAGTTGAAAATCATTAGATTCTGCATAGATAAGCTCTAATTGAGTACGTCTGTTTAGGTGAAACAATTAACCCGTGTGTGTGCTGTGTTGCGAGCAGCCCTAGAAGACTTCCCACATTTCAGCTCAGGGCGCCTCTTTGTTTGACCTCCCGCATCCGCCGTGTTTGGCTGCAAGGCCTTAGAGAGATGCTGACTGAGAACGGATGACTGCACAGTCAATAACCGAGGAAATCTCTGATGCAACTGTATTAGGGATGCCATTACTACACATTTTTTGATCAACAATACATCAGTAGAACATTTTGCTACCGTTGCTAACTCTCTGCTGTGGTTCAGAAACAAATGCTTTAGGACATGTATTACCACTCTCCCACTGAGTATACAAGAGATACTGCTACTGTACCCTCTATGGAATATGACTGTCAGCAATTAAAATGAATACTGAAAAGCCGGAACAAGGTTTGTGATGTGTTTTCCTGGCTTTTGTGAAACATTTGTTCACCAGATTTGCTAACCCTCCAAATGTAAGCATACATGAGAGGTCTTGTGATAATCCAGGGAATTAGCAAGGTATTGCTCCAACAGATTGCAAGACAACAGTGCTCTGTTTCATACAAATGGGCTTAGTACACTCTAGGAACAACTCTCCCATTCTTCCTAAAAAATATCAGGTGATCAAAAAAAAATAAATAAAATTATGCCTCCAACCTTTTGAAACAAAAGCTTCTGGGTTAGGATTTTTTTTCCTCTCTTCTTTCCGAACTCAGCCTACAAAGACATAACCTTACAATGCAAGAAAATAAGATTTAAACACATCTTAAATAAAACAGCCCAGTTGCTATCACATTGTGATTATCAGCACTGCTGCCAACAACCCACACTGGAGCCAGAGTCACTTCGAACACCATAAATTCCCAGACGCCTTAAAGAACACACACCTTCATCTATCTCTGAAGCCCTGCAAGGTCAGGGGAAGACTCTTACTTCGCTGCATACCCAAAACAAAAATGTTCAGTGCAAATAAAGGAATACATAAATAAAGTAGCAATATACTCAGATTTTCTGAATAATTCAAGTTTCATTCTCAACAGTGACAGGAATACAGCAGAGATTGCCATTTTGGGGATGCTGAGACAACCCAGCAGTGGTGACAAAGAGTTTATGATCTATATGATCATCTCTACAAGGTGGGGTCCAGCTCCCTTCCATGCACAACTATTTGGGGTTCAGATGTTTACAACAGAATTTCTATTCCATACAAAGCATCACCACTACATTTTTCATACCCCTTAACAGATGTATTAATAGAATACTCACTTCTATAATTTGTCCTTTCTTGAAAGAAAACAAAAAAACGAGAGCAAAATTCCCAGCAGCTTTCCATACATACATGTGGACAGATGCATGGCTTGTGCACACACATAAACATAAGGAATTTCTTTCCAAATGTGGGCACACATGCAACATATAAATTTTTAAAGCAAGGTGTCAATTTTTATCACGAAAAAAAAAATTATAGATCAATTAATAGCAAGAGGCCTTTTTCTGCAGAAGGGAACAGCATGCTGATTAGGAACATTTATAACCCCTCCACTTGCAACTCTCAATATTGACAATACAGTCACACTGAAAGCTTGACCCAGCAATTGAGTCAGAGAAGTAGCCCCATGAGCCCATTCGTGTTACAGCGTTTGAGACACGTATCTTACTGTGCAGAGACACTTTACCAAGCAGTGCCCCAGAAACTATTAAAAAAAAAATGAAAATAAAAAAATCAACAAGAGAAAGCAGCCCTGCAGTCATGAAAATCTGACACTAAGTCTTATATCTCCACCCTTGCTCAACATATAAAACTGGAAGGCAACGTTGAAAACTCTTCAGTGTGTGGAAAAACAAGAACTTGCACCCCACCAATATAAGATATGGAGATGTTCCAAAAAAATCTGCTTTCTCCAGAAATTCTTCCTACACAAATCCAGTGATACTGCTCCTAATCCTGCTGTTGACAACAATATTAAATTTGCTGTGAGTGCCTGGTTCGTCCTGCAGATCCAGCACGATGGCACCAGTCCCCTGGGCAGCGACCAGAGCAGGTTGCTCTCTGGTCCAGCTGTACAGCTGCACGGTGGGTTAGTGGTGCAGACACCCACGTCCATGCACTCTTTTGTTTTTCTCTTCAGGGCTCATTATCATTAATTATGATTTACAAACCAGAAAGAAGTCATGCAAACTCAATTCACAGAGCTCCCAAACCATCCCACAATGCCAGTGTCCAGGCACAAGCTACATGTTAAGGCCATCTGTCTACACACATGGAAGATGTAACACAAAGGCCAGTCTGCATGCTCATTGTTATGGCACTGATGTCTCCAAAGCTCTTCTCTTAGAGCTGACTTCTGCCAGGACTTGCTTATAGTACTTTGCTCATCTCCCTGCATCTCCAGTGGTCTTTCCTACCTGATGTAATTAGCTTACCTCCTGAATCATCATCATCTCTGCTAACTCGGTTGGGAAACAGCTAGTCACAAATCCCTTTTTCTAACCTCTGCTGAGTATTGCCATTAACTAATAAGAAAGCAGGGGTGGAAAGTGGTTCACTATACTGTTCACGTAAGGCCAGTTTTTGCTGAAAGAGCAGCAAAATAAAGCCCTCAAAAATCCAGTCTCTCATAGCTTATACCTTCACTCAGCTTCAATAAGCCAGCAACAGTATCACATGCCCAGACACCGTATCACTGAGATCACTGGGGCTTGAGCAAGGCAGGAATTTAGCCAGCACCTATTTAATTCCAAATTCATTTAATATCTCTATACCCCCTCGACAAATAAGCTTTACAAGTTAATCAAGCCAGGCACTAGCAAAATATTTTTTTTAAATCATTAAATCTAATAGAAGATTACTGCACCCAACTGGAGAAACAATTTTAAGCCTAAATTTGGCAAGACACATTAGTTTTATATTGAGCTAATTACTTCCAAGTGTCCAGGAAATACAATTCAGTAATTACAGCTGTATTAGCTGGATGCAAAGTAAGCAAGAGGCAGAGCTTATTTACCGCCGAGCCAGTGAGTCACCCTGGACATCCAACGCGACCTGGCCCTGCTTCACAAACAGACTTTGAAGACTGATCCAAATTCCAGAACCAAAGGTGCTCAACACAACTCTGATTGACAAGGTAAAGGACCTGAAGGCTTGTGAGTACTGCCATGTGCATGTGGCCTCAAAACTCAAGGTGAAGACCAGGTTTTTGAGAGAGCTCAAGTCTCCTTTTCTACCACTAACAGAGAGGCTTGATTTTCCAAAACACTGTCCCCAGTGCCTGCTGGTGTGACACTTCTGGCCGCGTGGTCCTGGGAGCCAAACACCAGGTGAAGGTACAGGCCTTCAAATGCTTCTGCATACCTGAGGGGAGAACACCTCTCACTGATCACAGCAGGTACCTCTCTGCTCAAACACTTCAACTTCAGAAAACACCGTGCTTCAGTATTACCAAACCCAATTCAGAGAGATATGTGGAAGTGAAATGACGTGACAACGCTGGCTCAGTGAGCTAGCCAAAAAGCCCGCAGAGAAGGGGCTGAGCCAGCCTTCACCACAAGCACAGCTCTAATCCCTAAAAGCTTCCAGACCATCCCCACTCTCTGCCATCTCGCAGGATGCGTTCAAGGCGCAATTTTTACAAGACACTTTCCTACTGGCTGAAAACAGAGCTCACACTAAATTAAATGAAGTTAAATCCTATCATCTGTATACCCCACAGGAAAGATATTCCATCATAGTTGTCAAGAGAAAACCCATAAGCCAAGCAGCAGGCAAAATAACCTCTGCTCCCCATCACGCTGCTCAGCTTACAGCAGAAATGGATTTGATAATGCAGCGAGGGAAAAATACGTCATGGGACAACATTTCCAGTTCAGTGTTCTCCACCCCCACATTTTCCACAATAATTAATAACCAAAGCTGTTAATGTTTAAATGATCCACGTTGTCTAGTGCAGCCAGCAATGCTTCAAGAGGCTTTCCACTGGGGCTAGCACTGTTAACTGTGTGGATGCCTCAGGACACGTACTGCTTAATGGAGGAAAGGACACTTCTGTACAGTCTCCAAACATTTAGGAACTATCTTTTAAATCTCAACTGGCTTAACAGAGCATTTAGGATTCCCAAGGTTTACATAAATGTCCATGTTTTACTCAGGGGTTAAAGGAGTAAAATGGTTTTCCAGACTCTCAAGTGCTGATAGATATTATCTATTGCTCTTTCCCATTCCAACAGTTCCCTTCCAGGCCAGAGCCCAACCTACTTCCAGTCTTCGCAGCAAACTGTTATCCAGGGAGAGCAGGCAGGGACCAGCCAGCCCCAGGGAAGCTGAGCAACAGGAATGGGGAAACTTCCTCTAGCTTCAGACAGCCCTAGAAACTAAATCACTCCCAAACATGGCTCCAGGACTCTGGGTTTTGTTTATTTGCTTAAGTCTTTGGGAACCTTTGCAGTTACCAACACACTTGTCAGCACTTCAGGCAACGGAGAATATTTTAGCATGGAATTATAATCATGATAACCACCAGTTTTTCCTGCCCTGCCATCTCCAACCCCTCCCTGCCACTCCTCCATCCTAGGATTAATACAGAGGAAGGAAGCTTTTAAGACCAAAGCAATGTCTCAGTTTCTTTTTTTTTTTTTAAGCCTAATTTTCAAAGAGCAAGGGGTACAGAAGTTCACCCTGCCCCTGTGTGTTTGCCTGTCTGTCCTTCTAATAACTTTTGAAACCCACTAATTTCAAGGAAATTTGACAGCAGGGCAGAGGTCTCAACAATACCAAGTTCCCATAAGTTCAGTGAGGAGATCGCAGCCGTGTAGCCAAGAGGCGCCTGGCTTCTCTCACCTCCCACAGCGGGGAAGGCTGGCGTGTTAGCTCACACCTCATTAGACAGCACAAACCCACAGAGGAAATCAATTACGAGATAAAAGTCCATCGGAAACCAGCCTTCAATCATCCTGCTGCTCATGCAACTACTTGATTCTTAATTCTTCTGACAGCCTGATAACAAGGGCTGCCATGGCCCCTCCTTGGGCAGCAGAAGAGTAAATACATCAAGGCCCACAAAAGAAAACCTTGTCTCCTGCACCACTGCATGCTTGACTGTGACCTTGCATCAAGAGGAAGCAAGGGCAAAGCATCAGTAAGATGGTCACCAAGTACCAACAAGAACACCTGGACTTGAAAGATTTGTTTTATAACTGGGTGGACTTAGAGCCACACAATCAATTGTAAACACAAATGAAAATATGGATGTTTCCCCCACCAAGCAAAGTTCAACCCATTCAAAGCAATCATTTGGAAACACCAATTATTTCCTGGATGGTTTGGTCTGTCACTCCTTTTCTTTATTGCTTCAGATGCCAGGGACATACGTAAGATCAATACTTAGGTTTGCACTCCTAGGCTTTGCAGTACTAGATCCAGACACTGCAGTGTGCCCACTGCACGCCCAGACACACAGTTGAGGGCCAGGTTTACTCAGTCTCACCACACATGAGGTGAGCTCCCACTCAGATATGACAGATTTCTCTAAACAACTCAACAACCAGCAGTATCAGCTACACTTACCGGAAAGGTTTAAAACAACCCAAAAACCAACAAAAAGCAAAATAACCTTAAGTGCCTTTCTAACAGCTGGGCTCTTTCCTTTTCCACTTAGGGACTCGATTCTTTACAACAGAGGCTTCATTCTTCAATATAAGACTTCAAATACATGGAAAATTTGAACCAGACCTATCATGCCAGGCTACAGTTTCCAGCAGGATGGTTTAATGGGATCTTTGAAGTAATTCTTCAGAATTTTTCATTCCTACCATTCCTTTCTCTTCATGGTTCCTCTTTATGGACAGATGCATGGGAAATGGTGTAAAACTGGGTCCACAATAATCAGTCAAATCTGTCTGAGTATGTCACGTGTTCTTTGTCTTACCTGCAAGACTGCACATTGATTTCTTTCTGTATTTTCTAATAGACCTTGCAGTTCAAACAGACAAATCCAGACTAGCATGCTCTACCACTAAGAAATGCAGCTGCAGATGAGACAGGACTTGAGTTCTTACCAAGGCTGTCTGGCCAAACTGGCCACGTGGGCCGTGCAGCTCCACAGCTTAGCCATAAGTTAGGTCTGTCTATAGAAGCTGTGGAGACAACAGCCACTGCCATTAGCTAAGAGTGCACCTCCCCAGAAAGATAATAACTGGGAGGTAAAATTTGGCAAAAGCCCTCTCTAGAAGAGGGGGCAGGAAAGTTCTCTGGCCAGCCTGCAATATTTGCCTCCACTCCCACCAGCTTCTCCAGGATCAGAGTATCTATCTTTCAGGCTGCATGCCTGAAATCATCCCTTTCCCAACTTTCAACTAAAATTTTTAGGAACAAAAAAAAAGACCCTTCTAGAAGCACAACAGGAAACAACCAAGTTTCAGGCAGATGAACATCTAGTTTGTGAAACTCAGGATACCAGTAGCATGAATCCTAAGTCGTGGGTTTCTCTACCCAGATTCACAGTTCGCAGCTGTCCTACTAAAATGCATAAATGTCATCATCAGAAAAGGTCTCATGAATAAGCACTACTGCAGTGGAAGAGTCTTATTTATAAATATACCTATAAATAAGGCTATTTATGCGCAACAATTACTAACTATGAACTCAATTCTTCTGCTCTTCAACCCAGTGAAGGCATCAGAATTGGGACATCAGTTATATACAGAGAAGCTCAAGGAATTGCTCATGCTTAAATAGTGGAGATTCTGCCTACCTGAAGGCAAACTGCACATCCTCAGCACAAGATGACATTTGGATTAAGAAATGGCTACATCTCTAAGAGTACTCTGCCTTAGTAAATCAGAGTCAGATTCTTAATCTTACAATGGCATTTTTCTAGGGATCAATACATACTCACACCAAAGAACACGTTCAAGTGTCTGGGGCATGGCTGGGAAGGGAGAATAATGTAATTCAGGTTGGGAGGAGCAGGAACTGAACGCCGTAATACAGGTGGAGAATCTGAAGCTGAAATACATTAGAGTCTCAAGAAATCTGCTCATATAACTGGTAGTACAAATTGGCTTTAAGAGACATCTCAGCTGGCACATGTATTCCCCGCTGAACAGTGATACCTATTCAAATGATCAAAACCTGTCAGTTCTTAAATTCAGGATAAATCCCAGACCTCAGAAAGAGGCAAAAAAAAAAAAAAAAAAAAGAAAGAAAAAAAGAACAACAACAAAAAAAAAAGGAACAAAAAAAGGAAAAAAGTTCAAAAGCAGAGAGGCAGCAAATGTTACTCTCAGGACCAATATCTCCGATATGCCTCCAGCTTGCTAACAGCATTCTAATGCCACAGGCATGTTACTTTCCTTTGCCCTCATATTTTACTTCTGTACAGCCCTGTCCTAATAACTGATTACAAAATACCAAACAAGCTGTAGTGTTATCTTGCTAGCTGGTGAAATATTTAGGGCCATTTAAGTGCCACACAAAAATGAGTCAGAAGATACGGGCTATAGCCCGGGAATTGTGCATCCAGAGACAGGAATATACTATTGAGACCCATTCTTCACTTCCAGAAAGTGCAAATGCTCTCCCACCAAATCAAGGCAAACCAGCGTTCCGTTGTGATAGGATAAAACGGCTCCTCCCCATTGCACGTGGAAATAACCACAACTGCCTTCACAGCGGAGGAGGAAGCCGAGTGCCAGCTCCCATCCTCTGGCCAGGATCACTTGAAGAACTGCTCTCCGGTACAGAAATGAATGCTCTGCAGAGGATGACATGTTTCTAAAGCGGAGACTCTGCAAGGCAGAGAGCAGCAATTATGGTCCTTCCCTGTCTGTGGCCAGTTGGCCTGCTGCACTTCAAAAGACTGAGGTGGGCAGAGGACACTGCATCTGCTGGAGAGGGCCACTGGTTGGCAGCCACCTCTCTGACGTGCTGCAGGACACGGGTGTGCTCAGCACAGCCTTTGAAAGCCCTTTTAAGCAATTGCTAAGGGCACAGATATATCCTGAGGTCAATGCTGGCTTCTGGCAGCCCATACCCGGACAGAAGAACTTGACTGCACTAAGGAAACCCTAACCACCCTGCTGCAGTGGGATGTATGACGCAGATGTCCCCTCAGAAATCACTGCCCTGCTACAGGGGCAGAAAATGCAAGGACTTGATTCTCAGTAGCAAGGAAAAAAAAACACCCCAGAAAAGGAGTGTTTGCTCTTTTGTGTATCTCAGTGGAAGCAGACTGTCTATAATACAGATTATTTACATACATTGTAATGTTGCCCTTTCCAACCCATACAGTTGGATTTTTGAGGAATACGCTAACGGCTTTATAAAACTACCCAATTATTTTTTTTAGGACCACTGTCCACTTCAAAAAACAGAATCTACATTTCCAGAGCACTAACATACACAAACTTGCTCCAGCATTTCCTAAGGGCATTTAGAGAAGCAGAAGACACCAAACAGTCCATCAGAAAACACCAGTGGTACATGTAATTCAGTCCAGAGCTTCACGGTCCTTCCCCGCTGCCCTCTATGAGCTCATAGCACCTAAGCATATATGTGGAGGGGCAACAACCCACAAAGACAATTTTCAAAACACAGAAGCAAACCAAACTTCTTCCCCACCCAAAGGAGAACCATGGAAACGCAGATGTGGCCCTAAATCATTGCTTCCAGAATGCAAAATGTTCTCCGGGTTTGGCAATAAGGATCTAAAAGAACCTTCAGACACCAGTTCTCTAAAGATTTCCAGTCCAACTGCTCACGGTCTGGATAAGCATCCAAATCATGCTCCGAATCAAATACAGGCGCCAAAGCAGAGCATGACAAGACCCACGAGAGTATCTTCCTTTACAAACTGCTATGGAAATGCACGTGTGCAAAACTTCCCTGTCTGAAGCCCCATGTCTGCAGCAGCTGCACAACTGAAATCATCACCAATTTACAGGCTACTGTCCAACTGAAATCATCACCGGCTACTGTCCTTTCAGCGAAGTCCTCTCTGGTCCTTCATGTGAGATAGATAGTTAAGTTTGACTTTAGTCGCATCGTGCTTGCCAAGACCCGTGAATTGGGAATTAATAGCTCCCACTGCTACCACACTGCAGCCAGTTTTACTGCGCTCACTCCAGCAAGTTTCAATGCATAGAGGTCAGATGCAATTTTAATGAGCACCTCTACCGTTCTATTTATTTTAATACTTTCATTGCCCCATCACATTTATAATAATTAAGCATATTATAATTACAGTGAATTAAGCAGAGGCTCCTTAAATATTCCCCATTATTTTCTAATCAGTTAAAATTAATAAAATTGATTGTAAAATCTACTATCTGGTGTATAGTAATGTCTGCTCTCATCATTACACAAAGGTCTGCTTAGGTCACAGCCAACTACAAAGATTTCAGTACTACCAGAAGGTCTATAATAATCCATTTTCTTTACTGATCTTCTGATACATAGATCCCTTCCACAGAGTACCATTTAATGCCTCGATTTTCCAGGCTCCTTCTAGAGCCAGCAGCAGGCCTGGCTGGAGAGGGCTGTAAAGGGAGTTGACGTGTGGCACAAGGTACAAGCAAACCCACACCTCCTATATGACAGCAGCTCTCCACTGTGGACAAGCCCTGCCTGCTCTAACTGGGCAGAAAGTAGACTAAGATGGGATCCACCCCAGCTGCTCACCTCAGCACACAGTGGTCTGCTTTCATTTCCAGTCTAGATTCCCCACTTGCTATCAGGGAGGAGTAATGTCCTACAAATGCAGCACTTTCCCCACTAAATCAGACCCTGCTTGTCCTGCACTCTCTTATACCCCTCACTTTCCATCACCTACAGATGTGGTTTCACAACTGCCCAGTCATCTCCACTTAAGCCCCAGCAGGTCTGCTGCTTTACAGCCTGGGTGTTTCCTTATCAATTATATCTCTTCAGGTGATAAAAACATCAGAAAATTACCCCAGAAGACCTTTCTCCTCAAAAGCAAAGAGGAGCCAGTGGAATCACAAAAGTAATACAGTTTTCGGTGTCTGTACATTACCTCGTGGAACTTCTTGCCACAGGGTCTGACCAGGGCAGACAGTTTGACAAACGCTATTTTCAGTGAATGACAAAGAATGGTACTTCCAGCTGTAAGAACCAGGCTGAACATCACAAGATAATAAACTCACCAGCACTCCAAATCATCTGGTGACGTTCTGCAGACAGTAGAAATCTTCTGTTTGGTTTATAGTGGTAGACACACAGGTATCTGTACAGCTCAACTCAGAACTCAACAAGGGTCAGAGAATGGAGTTGGAACAAATAGGACCCGCTTGGGCTAGTCTTGCATTTTCTTTTTTCTATTATGGTGCTACTTTTGGAAAGAAGGATCTAGAAAATGAACTGCCAAGAAAAATAATGCAGTGATCTCTGGGAAACCAGAGCTACAAGGTGTTCCTGAGCTACTCATGTCCCTGATGCTGCCCAAGCAGAACATACTTCGAAAGGGGAGTCATCACTGTCTGACTGCAGAGCTGCTGCATCGAGGTCTTCAAAAGAATGAAAAGGCCATCTATAAAACATCACCTAAAGCCCAAGAATTTCTGAAAAGCTTCAAGATGGAGCTAACAAGAACTCTCTTCCCATTGAATTTCCCCGGGAGGAGCTTTGCTTATTAATTATACAAACCAAAACTGACTTGCTAAACCTTGTGACCAAGTGGACACAGAGCTAGGCAGTACTCGTCGCACTAAATTTTCCTTTGTCACCCTGGCCATGCAGTTTGGCGTCCTTCACTGTTTTTTCATTTGGGAGGTTCTGGAGACAGTTTGGCCAGTGAATTCCACCAGCCATGGGGAGAAGAATCCTTTCAGTCTGTGTTTCTGCAGCACCAAACACAGCAGCTCATCAGACCTTAGCCAACTCAGGTCTAACTTCTGCAGTGTAAAGCCCAACGTGATCAGGGGCTCTGCTAAACCACCCGCGTTTCCTAAGCATTTGAAGGCACTGGAGCAAAAAGCTTGATGTGTCTGGTATTACTTCTTAATTTGCATCGCCAGTTAATGGCAGCCACTTTAATTATGACACTATGCAGATTGCAGGCCCTTTTAGCACTTGTCAGGCTGCCTTGCTCCGAGCCTCTGTGCCGCTTCTCTCTTACTGACATTGCTCTCCGCTGAAATGTTCTTTTCTCTGTCAGCTTTGGGGCGCGATCTGAGCTGCTACCCATCGCAATCAATGAGTGTGAACTTTCCCTGTGCCACGGGGCCTCGCCACAAGTGCAGCAGCGTGGGAGGTGGCACTTGTCGGCACTGTCAGCTCCGCTGCAGCCAGCAATCAGCTTGGCTACACTCCTCCCCGAGACACCCTGCTCCACGGCAAGTCATTTCTCTGGCTGAATCCCCTGCTCCCCGCAGGAGAGAAAGAAAAAAACAGAAGTTACATCACAGGAATCTCACAGGGAAGGCGGGCGATCTGCTTACTCAGAGCAAGCTTTTTATTTTTAGACTCGGAGGAGGCAGTGGCTATATAAATAAAAAGGCTGCTCTCAGTCTGAGTAAGCACAGTGCCTGCATGGCTTGTGTCATCACGATGACTGAACAATTCTCTACCCGATGGACAGAGTGGGAGTCCACAGCAAACGCTCTTTGTGTGCAGCACAGAGGTGGGGGAATTTCTTTGGAAATGCTCTGGCTTCAGAGCTGGACACAGCAAAGCACGTGGCTGTGGAGACTCATCTCCTGCACAGTGCTGGTGCCCATGGTCTTGGTGCTTTCAAGGAAAGAAATCAAACCACTACAGCCATACACAACAGGATCCCATAAGAGTCATCATGACTCAGTCATTTTCTATTGCAAAACACGTGTTCATGGGGCCTTTGGCAGTCAGGAGCAATAAACTCATCCTTCCAGCCACTACCTATGCTGTCTCTTCGTGCAGTGCTCCGACAGTAAGTTCAGAGACAACCTCCTTTGGAGAAAGCCCGAAAAGTGCTGGTGGACTCTCAAGTTGCTGGGAGGAGGGCAAGGTTTGTACCTTGAAGGATCTAAAATTGACAGCTTAGCTTTTGTTTCATTATCCTAAGCAAATCTCCAGGATCTTTTCTGTTTCCCTTGCTTCCTCTCTGGAGGAGCAGGTATAGCTGTTCTTCAGCACTTTTCTCAGTTGTGGAGTAATAACTGGCTGTGGGAAGAACAGTCTGGATTCTAACTAAACACTCGCTATTTCAACCACCTTCCAAAAGAACAAATACATAAAGTAGCTGGAAATATCACCCCTGACTGCAGTTACATGCAGTAGGCCCTGCTGTTAATCCTGAGCAGACAAACACCAACATTTCCCAGTTATGGGCTCAGGCTTCTTTTTTTTTCTCTGCCTGTGTTGTTCCTCACCGTCCCCTCTCACCAGCTCCTTCCTTCCAAGCAGTGCTCCCAGCCAACCAGGCCTTGAAGCAGCACATCTCTGCTTTCCAGCCGAACAGGCATGGTTCATTGTTTAAACCACTACAGTTCTTCTGAGCCTAATAATATCTCAAAATCAATAAATAAATTCTTTTCAAAATTAGCAGACTTAGGAGAATTTGGGATGCTCTGGAGGATTCTCATCAGGCAGGACCATTACAGTGGGTTTTGCACATCCTGCTGCTGCACCTCATGGCTGAGCTGCTGCTCTCGGCCATCCTGCCCTGCAAACATCTGCCAAGGCTCTTGCAAAGTTACTCCATAACTTTTTCTAGTGTGACAGCTTTTTTTTTTTTTTAGCAGCTTTTTATGACACTGGCCAATCCTACTAGCTGCATTTAGTTAATCTGGAAACAAGAAAAAACAAGGATTGGGTCTTGCTGCACGTCCAGCAGTCTCCATGGTATGTGTAATTCATACAGCCACAGACGTTTCTCCTTAGCAGTCAGGGCAGTTCTTCATTCTTCATTAACGGGTGTTAGGAGGCCCCATAGATGTACTTACTGTGTACCCTAACACATGCCTCAAATCTAACCACAGTCCTCTCACACAAAGCCTCCCTGACAGGAAGGCTCCAGTTAGGAACTCTTTCAAGGGAATCATTAAGTACATGCATAAATCTTTTTGAGAGTCAAGCCTGCATTTTGAACTCAAGTCACTGATGGTTGAAATCCAAATTTACAGCAGTTCCAAGCTTCCATAAAAGGAAATAAAAAAACCCTGCAATAAAATTAATGATCACTCGTGTTTACATTTCTGTTGGTACATTTCAGCAAGTAAGATTGTAGTCACATAATCAGAAGTGGGAGACACATTATTCACAGTGCTATCAGCTCAGGGCTGCCTTCCATGCTGTACTTTATTTGCTCAGTTCTGCACTTCAGTTTGTAAAATGCTTAGTGTGCACCCCTTACACGGAATCACACCAACAACTGAAGAGGACAGACTGATAAGCAAAGCCAGAGAGAGACAAGTCACCGTCAGATGTGTCACCACTGCCTTGAGACATCCATCCAGTGACTCCAAGCCTGGCTGTGCACATTTCGTAGCAGTGAGAGAAGGCAGCTGCACCTACACTGCCAGGTCAGACAAACACAGCTCTGAAATAAAGCCACGTTCCAACAGCATTTAATTATCTACCCAACTCTTTCTGCTATACTATTCCCTGACACCATAAAAGAAGGTGGAATTCAAACGAGCTCTGTCCATCTGGGAGTACACTTCATGATTTTATTACATAGTCTGTTTATCCCACAAGTATTTATCCAGCACCAGGATGAGATTCTGTTTGCACAGATTGCCAACAGATTTGTGTGCCAGAGAAATCAGTGTCCCCTTTTTCTTGTTTCTTGTCCTCCTTCTAAGCTGTCAGTAGGTGTCCCCCAGTATAAAGCCCCCAGACAAGCTCTCTGCCTCGCAGCCGTACATGCCCCTGTCAAAATGCAGGGGTGCCGATGGTACTTTGCATACTAACAAGCCTGTTCTCATTAGTGCCATTTCAAACTGCAGGCGAGCTCCTTGACTTTAACTTGGGGAGCACACTCAATGGCCACAAGTTTTATAGTATCTGAACTAGGTTTCCCCCTGAGCGAGGGAGAGGAGAGGGAAGGATTAATGACTGCTTGCATGAATTATTCAGCACTCTTTGCCGTTCCAGAAGGAAAGACGCCGGGCAGTTGAGAGCAAGAAAGAATATAAATATTCCCTTATTGATTCACAGACTATTTGTTCATTCCACCAACAGTAAAGTACATGAGAAAGAGCAAAGCATTCTATACCTGACATAAATCATTTCTAGTTCTTAAAGAGCCTCTACTCATTTCCCTGCAAATATTAAGGCAAATAAACTAATAGAAGTTAAATCTATTATCATAAACTTTGTTAGAAAGAGGTCCTGACCTCTTGGGGTGGGATACAGACCCTACTAAATATAGCTGAAAATATATCTTGGTTTGGCAGAAATTCATTTTTCACTTCTTACCAACCAGCATCAGAACTAAATTTATGCCTTGGTTAGTTCAAACATTGGACAGAGAATGAGGCAGGGCTGTATGACGAAGATAAAATCCTGGCTTCACTGAAGCTAGTGGCAACACGCCCATTTTGCTTCCAGGGAGCTCGATAGCTCCTTGAATTGCAGTGAAAACTGAAGAGCTCCTGACTGGGGATGCTGCGTTGTGTGCTAGCAGCACCCTGGTGCTCATCGCTCATTCACCACAAAGTGTTCACAACACATGAGGAGAAAGAAAAGGCTTTGATAGAAGACAAGAAATATCTTGTTGGTCACAGCATTATGCTACCGTTCAGGAAAGACATGCTCTCTGCCTGTCGCAAGCTCCTATGTAAACTTGGGAAGCTCACTTAATGCTTTCTTCCCTGGATTTGTACTTGTAAAATGCCTACGAAAGACAGTTGTCCTATGTACAGCAGTGTGGTGATGGTGAGTGACCAAAGTATGACAACCAATAGAATGAAATGAAATGAAATGAAATCAGGATGAGGATTAGACGTTACTGGTGGAATTCATGTCATCTAAGTTTAGCCATGTAAGCCAGTTTCTACCGCCAATGGGGAATGGGCTCTTCTGAAAGGGTTTGGCTCCCCCTCACCATCAGATGGGATAAATCACCCTCTGCAAGTCCTTAGCTCCATAGGGATGTCAGCCTTTCAGCAGCTACAGTTAAGTAAGATAAATCCCACCTTAAATAACCAGGACCAAAAGAATTACTTTCTGGTCACCAACCTACAAAATACAAGCAGATGTATTCAAAGCCACTAAAACTGCCTGTTTGGCTGTTGGCTCAGGTCACAGCACTGACTTCCTTGGAGCAAGTCACAAACTTGGCATAGAAACAACAGGATGAGGCCACACAGTAAAACTAAACTCAGGTCCTGTGTGCAAGCAGCTCGAGTCAAAGAGGAAACCTCAATTTCCCCCTTCTTGCTCTGGACGGCCAGGCTTTGTAACCTCAACATTCTTGAAAATGGCACAGGTGTCTTTATTTTTGTTTCCCCGAGATAATTATTTTTAAAATCACACTTTTAGGATGTGAAAGTTTTTAATGGCATGATCTCTGTTATTAATAGCAACAGAACAGAGAACATCCTAAAGCAAACCTCCTAAACAGCAATGTTTATCTATTCGAAGGACCAATTAGGCAGGCTCCGGGTTGTAAAACCACTGAACTACTATTTCTAGTTAAATGCAAGAACATTCATTACAACTGTCATTATCTCAAGGAGGTTTGTAGGCCATATCTTTGAACTTATAAACCTGTTCTCTGCGTATTACCAAAGCCACCTCTCAGCCCTGCACAGCCCGGGCAGCAGCGAGTCCTTGGCACCCCTCCAGCCTCTTCCCAAACCAGGGAAACCCCAGGTGTCTCTGCGCTGTCAGAAGAAAATTCACTAAACTTCCCTGTTTATGATTTTATCTTCCACCTAATTAAAGCTGAAATAATATAATAAGATTTGTGCTCCCTGTTTGAGTCTGATATATTTAATAGCTTTTTCAATATTGGTTTATCCAGCTATGTCAAAATGACAGCCCCACTTAATGTTAATCAGAGGTTGCGTGTGAGCATCAACGTTAAGCTCTGCACAGCTCAGTGGAATTATCAGAGTTGCGAGACACCGTCGATATGTTTTGATCTCTGTGTCAAATGAATTTGGTTACTTGTTAATTTTTTCCCTTTATGTTTCACTGCCGTTTAATTGTTTTGTCATCTGCATGTACGCTGCTCTATCTAATTGCAATATTGGATGTTTAGGCAAATCAGAGGACATGGTGTGACATTCACTGTCACTGAAGATCAGGTATTTTCTCCTTACCTGCATACCAGCAGCATGCAGTGTGGATTCACCTGGAAAGTTCAGCTCCAGCTTCCAAGGAGCTGTTTAAAAAAAAAAAAAAAAAAAATCCTCCTGACAGTTCTCCAACATCACTCAGCTACCAAAAATTAGGGTTAAGCAACCCACAGGACTTTGGCATTTTACAGTGAGAATGATCTGAACCTAAACCCTAATTTAGTCAGCCTGTGAACCCCTCTTATCCACACAAGTGAGAGGAAGAGGGAAGGAGACCATGAGCTCTCGTACAGAGCTCAACAAGCCCATCCTTCAGTGTTCAAAATGCATAATCAAACAGGAGTGGCTGGGAGGAATCTTCCCCTTTCCCAGCACCACACAATTGCCTGAACCACCTGTTAGGTAGACCAGTGAATGAAGTGAAGCTATGGTATCCCCTGAAACAACAGCCTTCTAAGTACACTGGTCCTAGAAATATGGGATGACCGGCATGAAAAATCTTATTTTCTCTGATCCACTCCTGCAAGTCATCGCTAAATGCTAATTTAGGGGTCTATTCTATCTGCACCAAAGCAATTCCCATTCTCCACAGACATTAATTATAGCACAATCATTTCCCAAATGAACCTGTACCACATGAAGCATAAATCCCAAGAGCAGTGTGATGGGGTGACAATAACTTTACCATCTCTAAGTTAAAAAACCTTAACAGACTGACTTTTAAATGAGACTGATCTCTTCTGTTGACGTGACACTTATTAAGGTCACCATGAAAAAGCTAAATCAGGCCTACATTTATCCTCAGTGTATCAAAATTCAAGATGTGGAAACAGTTAGAGCTGTTAGCACAATGGAACCAATCACCCAGCATTCAGCAGTTGGTGCCTGGATGCAAACGTAATCAGCATTTTGAACCCGATACTCCAAATCGGGCCCATGACACAATAAATTATAATTTAAGTTAAATGAACTGGCAATAGGAAGCTGAAAACAAAGCAGCTGGAAGACAGTCCTGTTTGATACATGTCACTGTCAGTATCTTTGAGAAGTGTCAGACAAGCCAACACATGGTCTATCCATCATAAGACTCTCTCTGGATTGACTGACAGATTGTACAAAGCACTTGCAGTTAACTTGGGCTTAAAAATATCATCAGTGGCTTCTTAGACCTTACCTACTACGGTCTGCTTTGTTTAGGCTGGCTTATGGTTTTGCAAAACCAAATATACACTTGCCTCTGATCACAAAATGAAATCCTAATTATGATGGAATATCTGAATGTACCTGAAAGGCCAAACAAGTCAGACTAGGGCCACATCAGAAACATATCACCTTGAAAAAATTAATAGTTTTATTTATTGTTATAGGTCTGGGAAGTAGGGCACTTCATAGAAAAGTAGGGGTTGGAAGGGACCTCTGGAGATCATCAAGTCCGACCCCCCTGCCAGAGCAGGATCACCCAAGGCAGCCCACACAGGAATTCATCCGGGCGGGTCTTGAAAATCTCCAGAGAAGGAGACTTTACTTGCTGGGGTAAAAGCACCAGGAATTTTGTCAGGTGGATTTGGGGCTTGCACATTTTCTTCCCTAATTCCAATAACCAGAACATCCATTGCCCTGACATCTGTTTTCCAAATGTTCACTGAACACACGAACTAATTTTCCCAAACACTGCAACCCAAACAGCCCTTTCCCTAGCAACCCACTCCAGAGAAAAAAATAATTTTCTGAGTCCAGCAAAATCTAAAGCAGAAGAATCATGCTCAGAAAGCTAACCAGGAGCTGCTGGTTTATTTCTGCAGATGCCCAGGTTTTCAAACAACTTGGTCTTAAAGTGAATTCAGAGTGTCAGGGAATGCCATGAGACCATTTCTGGGAATAACACCAACAAGGTGAACAAACAGGACCAGATCTCAGATGAGGAAAAGTAAATTACATTTTAATTGTGTAGCCTCTGTTATGATTTTCCAAAATCGTGGCAGGAGAAGGAGAGCTCAATTTAAATCGCCTTTAAAAAGCCTCAACTCTTGGAAAATTTTGAGCACAGACTCTGGGAGATTTGAGTTCAACCACCAGTACTCAAACTGGACAGTTCAAAACAAAGAGATAGTTCTAAAAACACCAGCCCCAAGGCTTTACTCTGACAGCTTTATTCTTCCACACTGCTCAATCAAAGCCCAATCCCTCACTGTTATCAGCAACTCTCACAAGGTTTTGCTGTTTTACTAAATGGCCCTTTAGACTCTCCCTCTACATCATCAAGCAGTATCTCAGAGCCACATTTTGGGATCAGCTCTGCACCACACACTGCAGCAATACCACCATGAGAACGCCTGGATGTCAAACGAAAAAAGAAACCCACTGGCTCCCCCAGCTACTGTTGCACAGAACTTTGAAGAAACAAGAGACACCGTGACTCCGTCATGGTTATCAACTGTTTGCTGAATGCCGATGATGTGGTTTGTGCTCTGCAAGATGTGAAGCTCTGTACACTCTCACGTCTGAGCACAGTTGTGGACAATATTTCAAGGACTGCTGCAAAGCACAGGAATGGGAGGGCTGCTTCAAAGCCAGCGCATCTTAACCCTTCCCCATCCTGACTGACAATAAGAACATTTGCCTCAGAAAAATAGGTATTTTTTGCTCCTTAACAAAACAGGAGGCAGCTCCTCTGATGGAAACATAGTTTTGCTGGCTGCTGAAGTGGAATCTGCTCAGTGGCATGCTGCACGCAGGGAACAGCATCCTTGGGAATAAAACTGCAACCCGTAGAATCACAGAATCATTCTGCTTGGAAGGCACCTTTAAAATCATCCAGTCCAACTGTTAATTCAGCACAGCCAGGTCTCCACTGAACCATGTCCCTCAGCACCACATCTCCATGAAACCTCTCCAGGGATGGGGACTTCACCACTGCCCTGGGCAGCCTGGGCTAGGCCTTGACAGCCCTTTTAGGGAAGAAATTTTTCCTAATGCCCAAACTAAACACCCCCTGTTGCAACCTGAGGCCATTTACTCTTGTCCTATTGCTTCCTACATGGGAAACCAGACCAACCTCCAGCTCGCTACAGCCAGCCCACAAAGCAAAGTACACACCAAATATTTCTAGAAGTTTCCTCAGATGCAGGTGTAACCCTGTTTATAGCAAATTTGTGCTCAGTCACAACCCTTCTCCTGTCCCCTTCTCTCCATAGGCATTTCTGCCGCTGAAAATTGTCATCCTCACACAACCTGTCCCATGAATGCCCGGGGCCCTTCATGACCCCACCATGCACACCAACGCCCTTCAACACCACAGGAGATCACTGCCCAGCCTCCAAAGAGAGCAGAGCTTGCTGGAGCGGGAAGTGATGTGTGGCTACGGCAGGTTTTGTGGCTGAGGACATTTACACCCGTAAGCACCTGCTGATAAGGGAGAGGACATGGGGTCAGCTCTCAAGTCCAACAAAGTCAATAAGATGCTTTCGCTTTGCTTTAATGGGTTTGGGGTCAGCTGTTAAACAAACAGATCAATAATATCAATAATTACAGGTGCCAACAAAGCATGGACCTATGCTTTAGAGGTATCAAAAGCCTATTCTGAAGGGCACAGCAACCCTTCCTTGCCCTGGGAGTCCACACAGCAGATATGCATCCACAATAACCCAGCAGATATTATTCTGCTGTGCTTCAGAAGGCCAGAAAGTTGCCCAAGGTGACTCAGCAGGTGACCAGCAGGGTCAGGCAAATTCAGCAGCGTCCCTTCTTTCATTTGCTCAAGAAGCTCAAGACGCACCGGCTCCCATCCCAGGAGCAAGCCCAGGATTAAACATGCCTGTGTGCTTCTGCATCAAAAGGCAGCAAGAACCCCACTCTTGTTACTTCGCCTTGTTTTACTCGGTGCCCTTTGTAGTATTTCTCAGAAGATTTAAAGCAACGTTCACTGAACTTCCTTTCTCCACTGGCTCTTTTGCATTTAATGAACACGGGTTTACCTATTTGTATTTCAAATGGAATTTGAGATGAACACGACTGTATTTAATTCCTTGATATTACACTAGCAACATCAAGGGACATCAGTGCAGCTGTTAGAGTAGGTTCGCTACCAAGTCTGACTCAGGCTCGTGGTGTTCATGAAGCTTACACAAGCCGCTCGGGCTTCTTGCTCATCACAAGAAAAAGATGTGGAGATCTGAAAGCTGTGAGGAGGGCAGGGAGATGGGCCATAGAGTTGTAATTTTTCCCAAGCAGCGCTTTAATCTTTTTTCAGTTGTTCAAAAGGGTACCTTGAACTCACCACCATTTCCTTGGTTTCTTAGCCAAGAAGGATCTCACCCATTGATACACCTGGTGTACATCTGGACATGGGCGCTGTCTATCCTCCACAGACAGATGGGCTACTGCCCCTTTTCCTCCTACAGGGCAGGGCCAGACACTAACTGGCCTTCTCGATGACAATCATGCTGCTGCTTTTCAAAAAAACTTGTTCCCTTTGTGCAGGAAAGAATCAAATGTGATGTTAAAGCAAATGAGGTAGCCCACATAAAACTCACTCAGCACAAAATACTGCCAGGCTCCGCAGCAGGATCAGCCTGGCTAAGAGGCAATTCTTGCAACTTAACTGATTATTTTTATTTTTCTTTTACCACATTCCTCACCGTATCCAAACTGCAACAGGCAATGGCCAGCTGTCCATGCCAATGCCACTAGCAAACATTCATCAGAGCTCTAATTTCTGCCAGCACTGGAAAAGGGCCATCAAATCTAATATTGGCAAAAATTTGGGTATGTAAACCTGAGCTTTATCATGCTCCTGAATGGGGATTTCATCTTTTCTTATATACAGGGTTATGGTAGTACATGCATCAGATATTGACATGGTGTGGATTCCTTCCTGCCCAACCATTAACAGGTTTTAAAGATCACTTGCACACCCAAGCTGGCCAAAGGGGCCAGTTCGTTTCCCTCCTTAAATGCACCCACCACTGCACCAGTTAGGGCCACAACGTGGGCAGCACAGGGTACTCACTCTCTCCTCTCCCCTTCTCTCCAAATGAGTTTGGAAGAGGAAGAGAACATCTCCTTAGAGATAAAAAATCAGGCCCAAGAGCCACCTCAGCAACAAAAAGATTGTCTAGGTATTTTAATTTACGTGTTCTTACAGTCTTTGGAAGTTTATAATGTGGTCTTGTAAGATGGTGATGCTGTCACACTCACCTGGCAGAAGAGCTCCATATATTTTATATATGCTAACAGACACATACAGGTATCTTTCTTCATTTACATATTTAAATAAAACATACAAGAAAATGAAAATATATGTTCCCTCTTCCACCTAAGGTTTATTTTTTAATCTAAGACTCCTTTTGCTTTCTTAGTACTAGAAGGCAGAACTGCATCTAAATGCTCCAGGGTTAGAGGAAGCACTTAGAAAAAAATCAACCAGTAGTAAACCCACATCCATAAAAAATGGATGTTTGTGTCCTCAGAAGCTGAGCTGGTAACAAAACTGTTGACCATGGTTCCCCATTCTCACCCTTCCCTGGGCACATTATACACAGCACACAACAGGCAGTGGTCACACACAGACAGCGATATCCTTCCCCCTTCGCTTCGCGGAAGGCAGAGTATCTGCAGAGGACAAAAGCCTGTTTTGAAGCCGCTTGGGTTACCGGGCAGTGCAAACACCACTCATCACCCTTTGCTCTTGAGGAGTCCAGTAAACTTTGCAAACCACCCCCAGGAATTCAAATGGCTTTGATGATTTCACTCATTTGCTGCAATTAGGGAAAACACTAGCTCCTTCCAAAAATTTTTGCAGATCACAATCTGTGAACTGAGAAACACAGTCAAAAAGAAAATTCGTGACATGGTTTGAAAATAAACCCCAGATCAACCAAGTCCCTTCACCAGAAACCTTTCTCTCTCCCACCAGCTTGACTAAAGGCTCTTCACACCTTGAAAGATTGTGATGGAAGTGAGAAAAATAGGCTCTTTACCCAAAGAAATCTGTTAGACAACAACGTGTGATCTATAAGCAGGGAGGGGTTTTGTCTTCAAGGCAGCTCTGTGCCTTCTGGCCCAAACTCACTTTGTGAGCATCAGGGAATCGTTGCAAACCCAACCTGCGCCTGCAGGCGGGTCATGAGCAGTCCGGGGGGAAATGCTGTAACACCAGCATGTCTGCAGAGCCCACGGGTCAGCCCGAGCCTCCACCCCCAAGCCCTGCTTTGCCTGTCCTTAGAGCACTGATCTACCCTGGCTGTTCCGAGATACCCCCTGGCAGAAGGGGAGAGCGTCTGGGGACAGGGGTGGATGTCAGGACATATGGCTCCCCTTTTGTATGGCATTAAATGGTGACAGGCATATTAAGGGCTAATCCTAGGTGGATAGACACGGAGCCCTGGAGATGCTCTTGCTTCACTGTCAACCTGGAGATGTCAGTGTCAGAGGGGTGGCCCTGGGGCTGCAGCTGGGAGGCTGCCCCAGCAGCCCTGGTTGAGGACCTTTCCTTCTCCAGCCCTAGAAACCTACTTCAGAAGAAGTCACCTTGCTATCTGCAAAGCCAAAACTTTTCTAAAAATGTATGAATGCTCCCCTTCTGCATTGATTATATCCTTGCAGGTGGGCCACAGAGGCAAGCACAGCCTGTGACTTACAGCCAGAGGCAGAAGTGCCTGCAGATCCCTCACAGTGCACATGTGGATGTGTCCTGAGCAGGACCTGCTGCAAAGCCTGTAGTACCATCTGAAGAGGAGAGAGAGGGGAGAGGGGAGCAACATGTACCCTTAACTTCCCCACCACACCCACAACACAACCCCTGGTAAGATGCAACTTCAGCCCAGCCATCACTAGTTACTGAGGAGCACCACACACGTTAGGCAAATTAAGTCCAACTTCAGGCATCCCACTGAAAGACAGACTTGACTAGGAGACTGAGTTTAACCCACTCCTTCCATAACATACATCTGAAGGACCACATCTGGTTCCCAAGGGAGGACAGGTAAGTCTGTGGTGTCAAAAAAAAGAAAGGAGCAAAGAGGCTCAAGTGATTATGCAAATCAAAGTGCAATTGAAATTTCAGCCTAACCTGCTGGGAAGAAACCCACAAACTAGGGCAATTAGAAGAAGCAATTATTACTGGATATAAATAAGAGAGATAATTTCATTTCTCATTGAAGCTATAAGGGCTTTGGGACCTCAGCAAAGAAGCCAGAGAAGTTTCCAGTAACAGAGGGGTGGCTATTGCCCCTCCTCTACAGTCATGGCATGTGTCTTATTCCCACAAGCAAAGATAAACCAGCCCATCTGTTTTCACTGTGGGGCAGAATTTTACCTTTCTGGCCCCAAAGACCCCAGCCAAGCTGAAGCATATGCTGATGCTGCTGCCATGCCAAATCAACAGGAGAAATTTTAAAAAAGCCCCCTTTTTGGCACCATCTAATATTCAGGGAAATGGACTGGATGGGGAACTTAAGATGATGGAAGGTTTCATGCAGTCCCTTGTGAGAAATTATGACCTATTTCCTTCCTTTGATTGTATCTCCTTCCTGAACTGACTTTTGGATCATTCAATATTAAAAATGCATTGCCCTATAAACAGGCAGGGTAAAAGAAACATCCCTTGCACTTTAAATCACTCTGCTCGAGATTACATTCAAGCCTCATTACTCTAAAGAGACCTGGGATCCTCTTCCAAATGACTGAATTGGGGCAGACATTTTTCTGACAAGATCCTAAAAGTATTCAAGTCCATCCAGGCAGCAACGTCTGGCTTTTGTTTGAAAGAAGAGACTTCTTGTTCTGAGCAATGCTACAAAAGCAATGTCATGTCATGTTTACTACTTCCCCTCTATTGACTTCTGCAGCTGGTGAATTTTTTATGATAGAAATTACAAATATTTAGCCTGCTGATGGCAGGATGAGCCAAGTATTCCCAAGGCTCACGCACACCAGCCTCCTTTGTTTCCTGGTTTCAGCTGCCCATGTTAGATCTGCTTCTATCCTTGCATCTGCTGGCACAAAGATGGGAAAGGCTGCACGTAAGCCATCCATGCTGGGGAACACGGAGCTACACCACAGCTAGTCTACAGAAGGGGGGGTTCTTCCCCTCTTTGCACACTCCACAGCAAGCCCCGTAGTGAGACCACGGCACCACGCCAGGCCCCGCACACACTGCCAGGGCAGGCATGGGGTAAGTGCCAACTACGAGGCCACGAGTGACAACCAGGCTGCACCCTGAGTGTGCAGGGACCTGGAGTGGGGCTCGCTGCGGAAGCTCTGGGTCCTCTGGGGACCGAGGTCGAACTGAACGAAAGTCTGGTGGTAAATCATAGAATGTATCGAGTTGGAAGGGACCTCTAAAGGTCATCTAGTCCACCCCCCCTGCAATAAGCAGGGACATCTCTAACTAGGTCAGGCTGCTCAGAGCCTCATCAAGCCTGGCCCTGAATGTCTCCAGGGATGGGGCCTCCACCACCTCTCTGGGCAACCTATTCCAGTGATCCATCACCCTCACATTAAGGAACTTCTTCCTAATGTCTGACCTAAATCTACCCTTTTCTAGCTTAATGCCATTACCCCTTGTCCTGTCACTACAAACGCTTGTGAGCAGACCCTCCCCTGCTTTCTTAGGGGCCCCTTTCAGGTACTGTAAGGTCACTATAAGGTCTCCCTGGAGCCTCCTCTTCTCCAGGCTGAACAACCCAAACTCTCTCAGCCTGTCTTCATAGGAGAGGTGCTCCAGCCCTCTAATTATTTTTGTGACTCTCCTCTGAACACACTCCAACAGGTCCACATCCTTCTTGTGTTGAGGGCTCCAGAGCTCGACACAGCACTCCAACTAAAGCAGCACAAACCCTGGTGTGGAAGATGCTCTAAAGCGTGTAAGAGCACCAGCCACTGCTGCCAGTTACACGTGTTCCTGGGTTCCCCCAGCACAAAAGACCCCAGTGAAAGGCTTTGAGTTCAGTTTAAGTAAATGACAAAAAATAAAAATTCTTACAATTCTGTTCTGTCTTTTTTCCCTCAAAGAAAAAAAATCTGCATGAAGCAGTGCAACATATGAGTTGAGCAACTCTGCTATTTTTTAACTTCTCCACAACAGCTGCTGTTTATTACCAATGGAAACATTTTTTTGTCTAGATGAAAATCTCAGTGATTTGCGTTGCGGGGAGAGCGTCCCCCACACTGGCACAAAGGCCACGTCTGTATTACGCTCTGGAAACGTGATGACAACATGAATTAACATATCCACAGCGGCTTTATTCTGTCAGCTCCGGCATCAGAAGGTAGCAGAGGCCGTGGCAACACGGCTGAAAGCCCAGGGAGGACACGTGCTGACATGTACCTGAGCAGCTGTACCTTCAGCACCCAGGCTGAAGCTTGGGCCAATGCATCTTCATTATCAGTGGCACCCGATGTGCGTGAATCAGTGGTAGATGGATATCCCAGCTCTCAGCTGTAACCCTTCAGGCTGGAGCACGTGATGGAGGAGAAGCGTCTGCAGGAGATGTGTTTGTTCAAGAGGAGGCTGAGAGGGATGTTCTTGCTGTCTTCAACCACCACACACACACAGCAGGTTGTGGAGCCAGGCTCTACAGGAGCAGGTGGCCAGGACAAGCAGGTTCAGCATGAGACACCGCGATATCACAAAACAATTTTCACGACAGTGATCCAGTGCTGGGAGGTTGAGGAATTGGCACCCTTGGATATATTCAAAACTCAGCAGGGTACAACCCTGAGCATCCTGATCTAACCTTGAGGTTGGCCTTCTTTGAGGAGGGAGTTAGACCAAAGGACCTCCAGCAGCCCCTTCCAACCTCCATTACTCAATGATTCAAATCAGGCTTCAGCTCAACTTTCAGACATACCAAAAATAACAAATGTAATTATTTGGTAACGAAACACTTTGACAAAGCAAAGCAGAGGTTTCAGACTATACTAAATAGCAGCAGCCCTTAATGATCCAAAAAATAATGTGTGTCTAAACACACATTTTATAAATGTAAATAAATGGATTAGCTACATATCACATCACACCATATTATGCTAGCTCAGTAATGGAACTCGGTGTATTAGAAAATGCAAAAACAAATAAATAATGATCAAAGGAAGGCACATTCATGAAATTACCCTTCAAAGCTCTTAAATTCTGACATTTTCTCTATCTACACATTTTTATTTCCATAATGTTTCTCCATGGAAATTAGGTTGAAACCTTTGGATTTATAAAAAAAAATGTTTTGCTTTTAATCAACAAGGTTTTGGCAAAACATTTTCCCAGCACTGCACGTAACACCTTCCCTGATCCTGTGAACAACAGAAGAAGGAAAATGCTCCGGACTTAGATAGCACCTGGTTTGTCACTGCAAGAAATATATGGATTTACACATGGGATATGTTTGTCCCATACGTATGGCACAACTCCAGGTTGAAGAATCACTACCCCAGTAGATGGAGACCTCCACGGACCCAGTTGTACGTACCAGCCATGATGCTCCTGCCTCTTCCACCCTGACAGAAACCAGAGCACGGCCAGAGCCACCCCTGGCTCCCGTGAAGCTCCCCAGGGGACTGAGCACAGCCCAGGGACACTGAACTCGCTCATAAAAGATTTATCTACTCCATTTCCCTGCCAACGGTTAGTCTACATTATTGTACAAGCTGTACTGAATTAGAACACAATAGCGGAAAACGCACCGTGTCAGACCCGAAGGTGTCTGTATGCGTTGTATACGTTTCCCTGGAAGCCAAACTGCTATGCTGGGTTACCCTAACGAGGCACTGAGCCTGTATTTTTAATCCTAGTATCTCGCTATTTTCCAAATTATCTAAGTGACAGAAGCTCCCAGTTACAGATGCAGCATCCCACAGGTTGCAAACTGGACACGTCAACAAAGATCTCTTCTTCCAGCCCTTTTGCTGTACACAGTCCTTTCGCCTGCTTCCATTTTGTTTGGCTTTTTTAAGGATTGAGTGACTGAAAAAAATCGCAGTGTTTAAATCACTGTGAACAAATAAATCACTGGCCTGTCTTCTCTTTCCCATCTCCTTATATACAAATGTAATTTTTTAAAGAGGAAATCTCATCAGCCCAAGGATTCAGTGAATCAGAAACCAATCACAATATGAAACGCTAAGAACCGCCCTGATGTTTGTTTCTTTCAAAGGCAGCCCCTGGCAGCCAGCACTACAGCATCCCTGCTCTCTGGGGCTAGGTGACACCTTATTCCCTTCTGAGGTCGACATTCAACCCTGGACACAGCTCAAGGGAAGACGGGGGAGGTATGCTACCCAGCTGAGGCCACTGCCCCCAGCCAAACCTCCCAGCTCTCCAGGCTGAACCTGCAGAGTCTCACCTTCCTCTGGAAATGAAGACAGGCTTCAAATCCATACAGAGCTGCTAGATACAGCCACGAGGTGATTAATCATTTCAAAGAAGAGATGCGCATGGTAAGCAACAGCCTTGTATCTAAATGACCCAACAGACAGAGAAATGATTTTATACCTGTATACACACATAGATATATATATATATATAGGCATCTATATGCACGTGCATGCAAGTACCTTTCACACATTCTATTTCCCTACAGATGATGACAAAGGACCTCTCCATCCTTCTGTCTCCTCACTCTGCCCTCCCCCAGCCCCATCCTCCCCTTTCTGTTTGCCATCTGGTACCCATCAAAGGCAGTTAGACCCATGACACATGTGCGTGTACCAAATCCTTTAAACCTAACTAGAGCCCTGTGTTGTTTCTTCCTCATCAGAAGCCACAAGGAACCCTGATTCGGTACATCTGGACCTTCTAATAGGGTAACAGCCTGGCTGTGCCAACTCTGCTTTCTGTCTGACTCCATCTTAATCATTCACAAATCACAAAAGAACTGGGAGGGGAGCAGAGCCAGCCCAGCAGCACCACAAGGATGGCGGCCGAGAACTAAACAGGGGCCACAGACAGCACTTGGATGAGCACTGGCACACAGCAAACCAATATATCCCTTTCTTATCACTATACACGTCCCAGTGCTCTAATTGACCGGTCTCTTGTCGGGGGACTGGTCTCGCCAGCAAAGCTCCCAGGTCTGCAGTTTGCCCTGGAAGTGCAGCCTGATGTTCCCTACATGAAGGTGCCGCAACGACAGCAAATTCCATCCTGCTGCAGGAGCCTGTGCTCTGATGAGATGCCAAATTTTCAGGGAAACGTAAGGAAATGAAACGGCTCCTCCCAGCTTCAATCACCGTACTTATTTAGTGCAGTGCTGGAAATGCCTGTGATTTTATTGCAAAGGTTTCCACAGCTACTTTTTTCTTTACTCTGGCTACTCATTTTTAAGCTACCCTTCCAGGAATTGTGTGGTTATGAATTCTCAGCTTCCAATAAAAAGCACTTCTAAATATCAGAGGAGGACATGAAAATATGACCCACTGACAGATTTAAAGCCCTCTTCTTCCTTCCTTCCCATTTTGATGATTTTTAAAGGAGTATCATAGCTTTACGTGGAAGTCTGACTCCTGAGTTTTACACTACAGGGCTAGAAATACTGTAAAAGTCAACGAGCTGATACCACATATTACATCCAGTTATCCCTCAGCCAACGGAGAGAAACCTCCTGCTGCATCGTGTGCGGTCAGAACCGCGCAGAAACACAGAAGCGGCAGCACTGCTGCTTTATCACTTCCACTGTAAAGATCCACAAGTTTTGCAATCCTCCATTTGTTACGTTCCACTTTCAGCCCCCGACCTCCAAGCACACGACGCTCTGCGACCCCGCGCACACGACGGCGGCTAATCCCGTGTATCGCTTGTCAAGCAATACAATATAATCCGGCCTTTACATAAACACGGCGCTCTCCCACTTTCATCTGATCCCGAGACCAATGCAAAAGGCAGAAGTAAATGTCAGAAGATAACCTCAGAGCTGCCACTTCCCACGGGCAGGTGCTCAGCTTCCTGCCCCTCGACTGTCCTCTTCATGCCTGAAATGGCCACGTTCTCCTCCACAGATACACGCACGCAGAAGGATGGGTGGGTTTGATGGTTGACCAAAACAGGCCATTTTTAAAGGCAAGACATTAATGTCTGAGAAAAAGGAGAAAAAAAAAAGAAACCAAAACCTCAACAAAATGGGGGGGATGGGGGAGGCAGGTCTTGACTTCACGCCAGGAGCTTGAAGTCTTATATTTATTTAGCCTTTTCATGGGAAAGTCCTTCAGAGACAGTAATCCATGTC
>JANIJG010000396.1:73948-92088 GCA_024611175.1 Megaceryle torquata | reverse complement strand
GGGGACTGTGCAGTGCCCGGGGTCGGGGGGGACGACTGCAGTGCCCGGGGCCGGGGGGGGACTGTGCAGTGCCCGGGGTGACCCGACAATGCCCCCGCATGCCCAGGCTTGCCTGCCTCTGTCTAAAGGCTGCTCACAGCGCATCCCTCCTCCCTGGGATCAAAAGGGACGAGCAATCATTTCCACGACAGACAAGCTTTGTTCTCACCAGCCTGTTTTTAGCTGCCAGACTCCCTTTGCCCATACTTCTGCAGACTTCACTCTGTGCCTCTGTCACTGCATCCGCTGTTCATTACTCAGCTGTCAGATGCACGTCATTCTGCTCCCAGCTACCTACTTTCTGTTGGCTTTTTAAAACTCTGTTAGCTCAATTGCACATTCCAGACTTTCATTAACTTGTCTTTGCCACAAAGAAAAACAAGGGTCTCATTCCTTACTGATAATACCTCAGAGGACTTAAATTTTTCTAAGCTAAAATGTTCTCTAGTCCCTGATCTAGTAAACCATATAGCCTATGTATCGCTGGGGTGATATTAAAGAGGCCTTTTCAATCCAGAAGAAAGATGAAGAACAAACCATCCTGAAATTGGGATGAACCGTCTCATCTTCCACAGATGAATTTGCTGGCACTTGGCTTCGTCCACTCTCCAGGATGCACCTAGAAGCTCAGCCCAGAGGACCTTACTCGCTGCACCAGCCCTGAGCTACCAGACAGCAGCAGGACCAGTCATCACCATCATCATTCTGGGACAACCCCCCTGACCGTTCGTGTAGCCACATCACCTCTGGTGCATGTGAAGGCTCCCAAAGTCCAAACCACAACCCTGAACTGGGCAAGCAAACACCACAACAGGCACCTGGTGGAATGATGCCACAAAGGCCACACAAGCACCCATCCCTTTGCAAACAACAGGAACTGAGCATTAGACTCAAGAACAGGCTCTGGAGAGTTTGATGGGCCACGAGCTTGCCCACCCAGGGACAAGGACAACTGCCAACTACCTCCTCACATGGCCCCTCTCCTGCAGAATACACCCCCAAACAGCACAGCCCAATCAGAAAGCACATTCATTTAAGTGAGAGGCAAAAAGTCCAAACCAAGAGAGAAGAAATCTGGTGTCTTAACTTCACTCCTCTTCTACAGCAACAGCTTCGCTATTTAGACAAATCCTGCACAGATCAGAAATAGCCCTTGGCCTCCTGCAGTTTCGAGCATGAGCCTGACACAGACCCTCTCCAACACAGAACCGGTGTGATGTCTGTGTATGAGTTTTTTCCCTCCCATCCTTAAGATGTCATATTGAACGAAGAGTACATTAACCAGCACTAGTTACCAGCAGAGCTGTTGGATGACCCAGCTGCTCTGGCTACAGCACTCAGTACAGATTGCTCAGGATATCATCCCTTTGAAGGTCACCTTCAAGCTCATCAGCAATGCATAATATTAACCAAAAAATCAATACAAGAGTAATTTTCTCATCAAGAAATGATTCCTCTTAAATAAGATCCAAAGATTGTCTTCAGGACAACTGCTTCAGATAAGATCGCATATGTAAGTTAAAAAAAAAAGCCCTCTTCAAAAACATTCACAGAAATACTTTCATGGTTTCTTTTTTCTCTTTATTTGAAAGAGAACCTTCCATCACATTTACACATGACGTCCCATACATCCCTCTGAACCACTGAGAAACTAAACGGGAGCATTTGTGCTACTGGTGATTTTCAAGAGGCTGGACCCTTGAAATCTATGAACAATTTCTAGATCTCTAAAGGGTAATAAAGAAAACTGAGCCTATGGACAGCAAGTTTAAATTCACTACATACACCTTGAGAAAAATAAGGGGCTCCAAAAATAAAGGCAACAGCTACATGTTAGTGAAGCTAAAGGAGAAGAATACTGTACCATTAAGGCACTTATGACTAAGGTGCTCTGGGTTCAGCTTCTAGCACTGACTTGTTACTAGTCCTTATCCTGTGACCTTCACCACGCTCTCCAGAGTCTCCCAAGAAACTTCTGCATGTAAGGACTTGGACACCTACACTAGCCTTAAAGCCTTAAATACCTCCAAGCATCTGAGTCTAAATCCTTCCACTGCTTCAAGTACACATCAACAAAGCAGAGACCTTAGTGTCCCTTCTTCCCTTCCACCCTATTTGAACGGTAATTGAAGATACTGGCCACTTTTCTGCGCATGCCGGGCTTCTGAGCTTAGTTTAGTGTGGCATATAGATATTTTTAAATCCTCTCTGCTGACACGTATCCGAACGAGAGCACCGTGCCAGCACAAAAGTACTCGAGTGAATCTGATTGCTGTCATCACAACGTTCAACCTGAGTGACACGTTAAACATCTAAAACTGAACAGCAGAGAGTTCTGCACTAAAGCCAAAATCCTGGCATAAGGTAAGAACACAGGCAAGGGCTTATTTTCCTCTTTTGTCTTCAGTGTGATCTTCCACAGCGTGGGCAGAAGGAGGGCAAAGAAGCTGCTCAGCTATGACATGGCTCGTCCAACCAACGGGGATAAACCACACGTGTGCCCAGCCTCTGATGAAGGGTACACTGAACAGAAGCTATTATTTTCAGGTTTCCCATCCTTTTATTCCCACACTGATTAGTATTAAATCAGAAGCATCAGCAATCATTTTGTAGGCAATCAAAGAATGCCTGGGCACAAGAGCCGTAATTTTTCAGAAGATTGGTTCAAATCACTTAGACCATGGCACCAACATGCACTCTTGTGAGCAAATACAGCACGCACATGCGTGCCAGAAGATGCTGAACGCCAAAGCTCATCGACAGCCTTCAGTTCTTCTATCACTGCTCTGGTTTTTTACTTGTCTTGAGGTCAGCAGTGAGCTGGGGGCTGCCTGCACACAGAAGGCTGGCTCAGCCTTCCCGTGCTGGTGATCACAGCAAGCACCTGGCTGGAGGCTCAGAGCAGAGGAGGTTTTATCATAACCTGCAGTTTGCAGGTTTGGTTTCACAGTTCAAGCTGTAGCAGCTCATTTTGTAGAGACCCAGAGTCCCAGCTCTGCCCCAGGGAGGGTCAGCTTCTGCACGTTGAAGAATGGCAGTTACCACGTGGCACTTGCTCATGACATGCAGAAACCACTTCCCACTCTCCCAGGATTAGTATGAGACTTGTGTACCACCGCAAGCACGCATCTGCCCGAGACAGCAGTAGAGATGTTGGGTACCACTACACCACCATAGTGCTGCAGGTGCCCCAGAGCAACTCAAAATATCATCGTTTAAACCACCAGACAGCTCCACACTAGAATCAACCATCCTGTACCACTCCACACTGGAGGAAACAGTCTACTCGTGACCATCAGCAGTGCTGAAGATCATACCACTGCATGGCCTCGTAAGCCACCTCCCGTGTGCTGACCAAACACTATATTTGTGCACTTTTCCACATGCCCAGTGCCTACGGAGCATGCACAGGAAGAGGGTGGCTTTGGCAGTGCACATCTTGCCTGTTTTTAACTTGATTTGAGTTTCTAGTGCAGAAACTGCTTAGAAAAGGGTGAAGGGAAGAGCTCACCATTGCCATCGATGGTCACTGCCCAGCCCAGGAGGAACGCTCTGCATCCTGCTCCAGGTCTGCAGGGGATGCAGCAGCAAGGAGAGCCCGGTACATGACAAGACTGAGCAGCAGCGGGTTATCCTGCCCATCCTGCTCCCTGCCCGCTCCAGGCAGATGGTATTTACACTGCCAGCAACACAAGTTAACCCACAGTCTTTAATGAGAACAGACCCGATGCTCTTAAGAAGCCTCTTGGCACAAGCTCTCATCTATATTTTAAATTCATGCTCAGGAAGGCCAAATCTGCTCTGACACTGGTGTTTCTTTAGCTGTTTATTTTGATTGTCCTTTTTGGCCAAAGCGCAGCCAAGACTCTGATCCCACCACCCGGCACAGATGCGCAGGGCACACAGCAGTCGATTATTTGCAAATAAAGCCATACATGGTTTTCTTGAAAACACGATGAAGAAAAGCTGTCAGTCCTGAATGCATATTATCTCTAATTAATCCCATAAAAGAATTAAAAGGACGGTTGCTTGGTAGCATTGCGAGAAGCATTTTGTAATTAATACGACCATCATCTCCATATGGTAATTAGCAAATATTTATATTACCATTAAAAAGACCATTATATAACCTCACTTTTCTCAGACAACAAAACCAGTAAAACCAATTTAGTCAAAGCCTTGAACTTCTAGAAATACTCCAAATAAATACATTCAAAACTACTTCACCACCACCACCACATACTGGTGCTCCCAGGATGGGAGAGCCCCACATCTGTGCAGGGGAACACAAGCAGCAAGGTTCTCCTCACATCCAGGAGCCTTCTGTTATCTGCACCCAGGATCTCACGCTGGGAAGCCTCCTGCCTTTCCAGGAGGATGCTGACCTGTACCCAGGCAGGGACTTGGTGGGAACAGTTTCCAGCTCTGCCACCAGCATGTGGAGTGGCCTCTCACATCTGTTTGTCCCCTCATCTATAAAAAGCAACGGTGACACCGTCTCCTCTGTAAGAGCCACAGGGAAATGTCTATAGAGAAAACCCCTAAGGTTTCACTTCTAATACTCTTATAAATCTATTTTCTCCTCCTTAAAGCCAGACTGTTCCACTCCAGGGAACAAGGGGCGGTCAGCAAGTCTATTGATAGTTTCTCTGCTTTTATTAATCCAAAATTTCCTACGCTATTTTTTGCATGCTGCAATCACTCCTACTCCCTGGAGTGACTCACCGTTTAACTGGTTTGCTAACACGGGACCTGATGTATCAGTCAACAAAAACAACAAAAACCCATTATCACGAAGTGCTTGTTTTTCAGAGAGGCAGAAGAAGTGGAGGTAAATCACTGAACACCACCATAACTGGAAGTGCAGGGGATAAATACGATCAAAACCAAAAAGCACACTTGCCCACACACTTCCCTACTCCTCTAACACATCGCAGAGTTAAAAAAAACCCAAACACACCTCCCTGTATTTTGAATTCTGCTAATAACAGTTACACTTTACAAACATACATTTCCTGTTCCTGATGAAAGTTGACAGCTCGTGGGGAAAGGCATGGTGGGGGACGACACCAAACAACTCGTGCTAATCAGTGATTTCATCAGAGTATGACACGATTTAAGTCTCATCCAAGGCACATTTCTCTTTTACTTGCAAGATGTACATCAACAACAACAAAATAAATAAAAAAAGGTATTTACTAATTGGAAAGTTGATATGAAAATGCTAATAAGGCAGTTAAGTTGACAGGGCTAGGAACATCTCAATTTTATATACATGCACGCATGTGTCTCAAATAATTCTTGACGTATAAATCATTTAACTAGGACTAACAAAACACTTGTACAAATGAGACAAATGATTTGGCTGCCCTGACAGAGAACTGCAGAAGAAATCAAATGGTCCCCAGCTCTCCCTAGAGCTCACCAAAGCCAGACACACAACTCTCACCATCTTTCTGCAATTTTATTCCCTCGCGAGCTCCAGGTTATTGCCCATTTTTCATTTGGTTTGGGCTCCCACTAAGTGGCTTGAGTGCATGAGGTTAAAGAAATACATGTACAGGTTGATTAACTTGAGCAGTGGGATGTCTGATTGAGATTGCTCTTCCCAGTCTGCAGACAGGGTCTTGTAAACCCAGAATATTCCGGCTGGCTATGTGCAGCTGTGCACCAGGGAGGTGACATTTGGATTTAACCCAAAAGAAACGCGCATCTCATGCACAAACACTACATAAGACTTCAAAGCAATTGCCTTTTTTTTTTTATCCTGAGGTAGAGAAAACCCACAAAGGATCGAGCCTGGCGATACCAACATACTGTAAACTTATCATAAAAGCAGGATGGAGAAACCAGCTACCAGCTGTGAAGAGTATTTACAACTGTAAATATTGCATTTCAACTGGAGAGCAAGTAAATTCTGCATTATGGAAATGCCTGCTTTATCGATCAGCTCATCAGAAAGGAGAGAGAATATAACTGGGCAGTTTTCAGCAGCACAGCATTTTGCAGACATGGAGAATGTATTTTTGAAATACTGACTTCTGCAAACAGCAACGGAGGGATCAACTTGCTGATGGATGAATGCAATAACTTCTCTTCAATCACCTGCAAGGAATACCTTGCTACCACTTATTTTGGGAAGAATGCAACTTAAAGAATCAAAGAATCATGACTATTTAATTCCTATTGGTTTTATTTATTTCCACTCAGTGGTATCTCTTCTGACACCAAGCCAGGGCAACGTCCACATGGGAATCTTTAGGCATTTCCCATCCTAACACCGGCACAGCCCTGCCCCTGTTGCACTGAAGAAAGAATCTTCTCATGCTCACCTGGAGCATCAAGCAAATGTGGGAAATGGCAAAACAAACCATCTGTACAGTAATGCCCTTCCTTTAAAGCTCCAAATGGAAAATTAATTTTCCCATCTTTTTCTGCAGTTTAAAAAAAAAAGGCATTAAGCTATGTATGGAGATTAATGCAAATGGAACTGTCTTGTTTTAGTATGACCTATCCAACTTTCAATAAGACTAAGAGAGATCGGAGTAATTAGGAGCTCATCCAATAGCCAGAATTTTATGACTCTACATATTAATGTCGTCGGCATTCCCACCAGCACATCTCACAGCTACTGCAGCATAAATCCTCAGCACTATCGAAGCGCTGGGGAAGTGGAGGCTCCAGAAGATTCATTTAATTTAAAAAAAAAAATAAATTACCTTCTCTTGGAGAAAGTAGTACACAAATGTCAATTCTACACTGTAGCCTACTGACATGAATGACACGGTGGAAATGTACCAGAACCGTGGAAACACCAGGAGATACAAGAAGCTGCCAAAAATCCTGCCGTACAAATTGCTCGTGGCTATGGGTATAGCTGGACAACAAACCTTTCTTACTTCTCCCTACCCCTCTTCCAAAAGCAGACCTGAAGTCTGTGCAGATCTAAGCTGATTCTTGATGGCTTTAAATGAAACTTGAGTAATGTATAGACTGCTTCATCTCCACATTTCCAAGTTTCCCTCCACTCTGGACAGCAATGGCAAACCCCTATACTCCCTATGGCCACAGGGCAGTACATCTGCCATGTAATTCAAAGTAAAGCCAAGAGGAGCAGAGTATAACCTGTACTGAAAAAATGCAGCACAACCTTTCAGTAGTTTACCAGAACAGAACAAGTTTGGCAAAGACATCTTTCATTTTATAAAGTCCTCGATAAAGCTGAAAACTTGACGGCTACTGGGAAAGTTGAGGCAGGTCTGAAAGCTCCGGACTCTTCCTATCGGGATGCCACACCACTTAGGGACAGACCAAGATGAACTTGGCAAAAAACCTTGACGCTAAGAGCTTCTCTCAGTCAATTTTATTTGCTCTGCAGTGACAATTCCCCACCTGAAAACAACAGCAGAGCAAGATGGGAACAAATTTCACCCTTAAGTGAGACCTGACCGTCATCTACCACATCCTGAGGAGCTTTTCACATCAGGTCAGTTAAATTGGTGTAAAACCAAAGCAGAATTACAGTCCAGCTCTTCACTCAGGAATACTTTGTGAATGAATCATCCTTCGTTTGTGTTGGCTGAATGGATTTGTCAAACAAGGATGGGAGTTCCAGCGGGCGAGACATCAAAAGAAAGACCACTAGATGACTTAGCAAGAGGCTAAAGCAAAAGCCAGCAATGTGCAGCAGCATATATTAACCAGAAGAACAGCTTGAGGCATGCCTGGAAAACACCAAGTAAATGGAATTTAATTTCTAGCTTAATAATTCCTTTCTTTATACATGAATTTTACTTAAGAGAACATCAAATCCCGTTTTCATTGGGGATGGTTGCATTTAATCAGCAAGCTGAACGGCAACTGTGTAATGCAGCTCCACAAAGGGAAGGGTTTTAATTCTGCAGCCCAAGGCAAGAGGATCCCCTTGGTGGGTCAGTCCCAGTGCAGGATCTAAGGATGACTTCCCAGTTTGAATTTTTCCAACTCAGCTCACACCACATCCAAATTAGAAGATCCCCCAAAGAAATGGAATATTTTTTGGCTTTTCAATTCCACTGCTGTAGAGTCTATGCTATCCTGCATCTGTAACCCTGGATAATGGCAGCTTCCAGCCAACCTCTGCTGGTGCTGGGGGTGCTATATAAATATTTTCCACTGTTTTGAGGTCCTCTGGTGAATCATCATTATGCAACCAAGAGCTGGATACTGCTGCACATTGGCAATTTTGGAAAGTAAACCACCAATAAATCGTAGCGGCACAGCCTCGTCACCCATGCTACTCTTGGGAGAGTTTTTTCTTATCAACCAGCTTTATTTTCTTTCAGACAAAAAAAACCCAAACCCCAAACATCATTCCGATTTTTCTGTTGTTGCTTTCAAACAAAAAATGACACCAACAAATACACTGGACTAAACAAACAGCAGTAGTAGGACCATTTAAAAAATAAACGGATGTGTTTACCTACATCAGCTTCCCAGAAACCCAGAAAGAAATGCAACTGAATTCATATCTTGCCTTTCTAATGCCCTTCAAGGCTCCTTGACCACAGGTAATAGAAACATTGCCAAAAAACCCCAAAAATATAAACGCATGAAAGCTTTCTGCTTTCAAACAAGATACTGCCCCGGCTGCTCTCTGCTAAATCACTGATGGATTTTCCATGCTGGTAGCGTTCAGAAAAACACTCAGAAACCTGGTGTTCATCTGAAATTTTAACATCTTGAAGCAGACAGATACCAGTCATTTTCTTAGTGAAGATTTTCCTAACGCTGAACAGGGAAGCTGAGATTAAAGGTACGCTATCCTCTACTGAAAATTAATTTTCTACAGTTGTTAAAAAAACTTGTTTGACTCACTTGACTAGATAAACACTTCTATCTCTTCCAGGAAAGCCTGTTTCCTTGAACCTTGTGACCTTACACATTATACAATTTAGTATCATCACAGAACAGTATTTAGCTTTTCATGCAATTTTAGGAGGTAAAAATCCCAACAACCAAACTGGGAAGACATCTGAAATATTTCTTTTAAACTGCCTTAAAAAGAATTAACTCACATCCCCCCCACAAACCTACCAACATCTTGTTAATTACCAGACACGTTTCAGGAGGGTTTTCAAAGAGGGGAACAAAAGAATTGGGAGAAAAAGGAGTTTACTGATGCATAAAATGTCTTGCTGAAAATGGAAGTTGTTTTCTACTTTTAAAACTAACTTGGATTTTAATTTTTATTTTACACTTTCAGCGTGAACACAAATTAATGTCTCGTGCAGCAACACACCGGGGTAGCAGACGGGGCTACAAACACTCCAGCAACAGCCAAAGCAAAACCTACTTTTTGATGTGAACAACTCGGCTCCCAAATCCCTGTGATCTCAGGCCAGATCGGGGAGGGCTACGCACAGCGCATCTTTCCGGACACTCATTTTAGCGCTCAATCAGACAATTGATGTTTCCCAGAAACTTGGACCACTCTAACAGCAGACCGGAGCCCTCGCTCTTGTTTACCTTTTGATTCTTGTGGGTCTAAGCATGCTATGGAAATCAAAGCATCAGCAGTGATTTCCAAAGCAGCAGGATCAAGCCTTGGTGTAAGCATGCAGCTGGCAGGAGCCTTGCAGCAGGTAATCGTGTGCCTCTAGTTCAGTGCTTGGCTGGTAGTTCCATATCCAGCAGGGACAGAAAAATCCCTTATAAAACACAATATTCAATTCCCCTTTCATCTCAGGGATGCAAGCCAGGCTTAGTACCTTCAAAACCTGGTGGTGTAATAATTTTTTGGCCTTTTTTCTTCTTTGTTTTTGGGGGTTTTTTTGTTTGTTTGTGGGGTTTTTTTTTTTCCTTAAAATGGGGAAACGATGCTTTCATTTCCCTCTGAAAGGGCTGATCTGAGCATACAGGCACTGATGACACTAGTACTGCAAAGATTTTTTGAAGGAAGCCAAAACCAAAGTGCAAGAGATTAAAGAGACAACTCCCTCACAAGCCAAATGATTAAAGCCTTTGCTCTTTGGAACAAGCATTTCCTTGAAATACTAAAAAATAAAAGGCAGACTAGCAATGCTCTAGGTCTGCACCAGTTTGCACTGGTGCATGTCAGGTTTTCTTTGGAGTTCTGCATGCACATTGGACACCCCATGGATATCACTTAGGGATACAGCAGGATTTGACACGGGGCCACAACTGTAATGTATGCTCTGGTGTTTACTTCACACGCAGGACAGATTAATAGGAGCTTTCTTTGGGATCTGGATTATGCCCCAGGGAAGTAGAACTATCAAGAGCCTGCAACAGCCTAGACCTAAGCCCTGTCATTCAGAGGGAAAGTTCTGGGGAATGCAGGGTACTTCTTCCAGTGTCCAAGGAGTGAAGTGGCTTCAGAAACACACTCGAGATATCTATAACCTAACTCCCTGCCCCAAGCTTAAAAATAAAATCTTCCGTTCCATGCTCTGAGCAAATTTCCAAGTGCTTCTTTGCCTATAAGGACAATTTGTGGCAGTCCATAAAGGCAAGATTAATGTCATCCAAGCCCTCATTGTGCAAGCAGACATCATCCAAGCCCTCAACCCGCAAGCAGATCTGCTCTTTTGATCCCAAACCTGCAAGAAATGCAGAGGCGATAGGCATTCCCATGCAAGAAGCCCTCAGGACATTACTGCTTGAGTTGTTCTTTGCAAAACTGCCATTTTTGGGAAAAATGTTTATTGTGAGAACACCTCACAAACCTAACATCTACCTTGCAAAACTCAAGGACAGTTTAAGGGAGGAAAATAAAAAGACTCACCTCTACTTTATAATACAACGAGGTAGATGACAGTCCTCCCTTCTGCACAAGGATGTTGCACAGTGAGAACAATTCTGTTCTTCTCTTGGTAATATTACTCTGTCTTTTTTAATACACTCTTCATCCATTAACTTTGACTCCTTATGTGTCTCATTCACAGCTACACACCAAACAAATTATCCAGAATTAAAAACATCTCACTCATTTCCTCTTTCCCCACCTCCACGCTACATCTTACAAAATCATTTTGCCATGACATGTCACAAGGAATTACTAATTTCTCTGCAAAGGGCTGGTGGGAACGCAGATTCCCTTTGCCTAACATAAAGTTCCCATAGCCAAGGTTTGCATTTGAAGAAATTAATTCAATTAAGGCTCCAACTAATAGGCTGCCCCTGTTTTCTGCCTACACGATCAACGGGGAAATGCTGTTAACTTGTCTGTTGTGCTGCTTTTCCTCCTCCCCGATCAGGACAGCCTTCCAAGGCTAGGATAAGAAATGACTGTAGAAAAGTCCACTTAATCACTTCCAAGCTTAATTTACATTTCATATTCATATCTCATCTAGCTAGCTCCTCCTTCAATGGCAACTCCTCAATCCATCACCTACTTCTTTCTCTGCAAGCACCACCTCTCTCTTTCATTCACACTGCCTTCTCCCCTCAGGAATTCTGCTCAAGGAGGACATGTACAGAATGAATGGTACTGACACTCTCCGGACGCAGGTTGATTCCTAAACCTTTTTGGCCCATCCTTCATTGACCTCACGCCACCAGACCTTTTCTGCCCGGCCACCACCCACACTCATTACCATGCAGGTAGCTGTTAGCACAAATGTATTTTTACTCAACTCGCCTGTAGAAGCCTGCCAAAAATCACTTCATTTCTTTCCTGCAGCTCTAGCTCAAACTCTTCCCTGGCTCCTCTAACTCTCCCACTTCATGATCATCAATTTATGTGGCAGTTTCCCTTAACTGGATTCCATCCAGCCAGCGTCGTGGCTGCTTCCCTATGAAAAGATGTGATTTTCCTCTCCAATAACCCCAGCATTGCTATGAAGGAGCAGAACTGCTGTGCTGCTTGGTATCAATTACACCCACCCTGACCCTGTGTTTCGCTCTGTTCATGGATCTCCAGACAACGCTGCAGCTTCTTCCTCACCGATATCGGTAACAAAGATTAGTTTAATCCTGAAGGTACGTACCCCGCAGCACCACCGACACCAGCCAGGTCACTACTGCTGCTGCTGCACCCACCTCTCCTTAACATCTGCAGAAAAGGTTCTATTTTAAGGTTTGTGAACTTCCCTTAGACATTGGGACAGGGGCGATACTAGGGGAATGGAGATGGTTTTTGAAGTTTTAAAAGCTGAAGGTCAAATCTGAGAGAGATCAGCGTTGAAACCATCCCAGTTGAGCCATATCAGATATACTGACACAATCGTTCTGCTTCAAGACTGACTCAAACCAGAGAAACCAACCTCATCACCTTTGGGAAACAGTATGAGTTTGAGTGGACCAGAAGAACAGCCTGCAGACCCCAAACACAAGCCTACCCTTTCACCCTGGCTCTGCATCAGCCGTATCTATAGTCCACGGGCAGTTGCAATTTGGATGGGAACAAAAGGCAGATACCAGTGTAGGAAGCATAATGGAAAAAGCCGTAGTAAGATTCATTTCTGGTTCTACCCCTTTCTCCCTGCACAGCCTTAAGAGAGTCATCTAATCTCTCAAGACAAAGTGCATAGGTGCCAGTAGGGCAAAGAGATTCGAGAGGAGCCTGCTCCTCTTTCCACAAGTGCTGAGGTTCTCAACTCCCACCGAAAGGTTTTGACACCAAGTATAAATCTAAAGAAGGGGAAGGAAAACCAAAACAAAACAGATTATGCCACTTCAGCTAAAATGATGTTGCAGTTCCTGAACTTTGTAAGATCTCTGAATCTGGACAAGGTAGCCTGAAATCCATAAAGAGCCTGGTCTTGCTCAAAACATCTCCACTCTAACGTGGCGCCAAAGACAGCAGCCTTCAGAGCAACCCACCTGAAGGGAAAGAAGACTCTGCAAGGAATTGCAATGCACCACGTGTGCATCACGACTCGAAGCGCAGGGAAACGTAACAGGCTTCCCCGAGCTTAAACATAAGTGACCCTGAAAAGGGGAAGGGAACAAATGACTTAACATCGCGCACAAGGCTAAAAGGAGCCACTTCTAGGAGACTGTTTTCTGAGCGAGCAGCTATATTATTTAAAGCAAACTGATGGGGGTATTTTTGGGTCTTTATTTTTCATTTTAGACACAACTTTGGAGGCAACAAACATTCTCCTTGTAAGACCATAACCTTTCCATAACTTATTTTCAGACGATGCAGAATATTAGAGGAGATTTATGTTTACTGCTGACTTAAAGGCCAGGAATGGGGGCTTCCTCCCTTCCCCATCTTTCACCTCCTCTCTTCCACCAAGAGACTAAGGCTGCATAATCTGCTGCGTTTGTTTTCATACAAGAGCTGCTTTTAAGCACTGCCCTGATGATCGCGCAAGGGTAAGCAGATGAAATCCAATCAAGTGGCTCTATGGGACAAGACACATGACGAGACAGCCTGCCAGACTCCTGCTCTAATGTACATGCTGAAAAGAAGCTTATGCAGAGCCTGGGTAAAGAATGCTTTGTTAGGAACACAGGCAGCTCACACTGAAGTGTCTGTTCTCCATTAGCCATCCATTTAAAAACACTTCTGATTATTTTGGAAGTACTTGCACTGCCCTTTCTCGAACTCAGTATTTGCAGTTAATTGCATAGCTAGTGCACTTGCCTCCAACTTAAAAGCACATTAAGCCCAATTTTTATTTAAAACAGCCATATTTCCACCCAAGCGCTGAAAATACCCGCAGATCCAGCAGACAGCATCATAAAGCAAGACACCTCTCTGCTCCCGTGAGCGTACACATGCACTTCACTTTACCTAAGCTACTGAAATAGAGCAGAGTTGTGGAATAAAGGCCAGTCCCTTTGGGACTGAAAAGGGAACCAGCCATCATGTGTTCTTCTGCAAACATCTCATCTAAGAGCGCACCGCACAGCAACAACGGCCAGGGGACTGTTCTTTGCTGGATGGAGTAGTCCCTGTGCTCATCTAAGCTCTCTTTCACACCTGTTAGGGAAGGCTGTCTTCATCGTGATCATTTATCCTGGCAGAGGCCAGACAGCAGCCGTGGTGAAAAAAGGAGCACAGGAGAACAAATCCTTTTTTTATTTTTACGTGTCCATTTATATAAAACATAACTGTCGAACCTGACAACAGGATTTATGGGTTTTATTCTTTGCTTTTATGAGCGTGTTTAACATGGACAAGGCATAACCATGATTCTGACAGGCACCATACCCATCCCCTTTGTCTGACGCACACCTTTGCCACATTTAGTCATGGGTCATTCACCACCCGGTGGGTCTTTGAGGGCTGATGCAACCTCAAATCCCTTGGCAGAGCCTGCCGTACACGCCCCCCCTCTCCTCAATCCACCCTCACCTTCCGACAAGATCCTCGGCATTTTCAGCATGCACAGTCACCCACTCCAGCAATTCCTCCACGCTGCAGGCTTCGAGAATCACAGCCAAACCGGTTCTATACGAGCATCATCTCGCTAGTCATAAATCTCTCCCTGGAAACTTGACTGAAGTGCTGACGTTACTGGCTTGCTACAAAATACTTTTGTATTTACTGGTGGCCTCATCTTTTTCCCTTTAAATAAAAAGCCACCAAAATGATGAGCTTTCGGCACTTACATTCAGAATTATTTGTTCAGCCAGTTCAAGCTCACCCAGCTTGTCCTGAAGAACCAGAGGAACTGCACCAAATCTCACGCTGTGCAAATACACACAGGAAGGACCAAGGTTTATGTCACCTGGCAGGGCTTCGCTGATGGCACCGCTGCCACCACGCTCCACAGCGCTGGAGCATCTGACCTCAGACAGTACGGGCAGGCACCGACTGCCTATAGAGAAAACACAGTCGGTGCCTGCAGATCCTGCTGGGAGCGGAGGTGGAGAGCAGATCCAAGATGTGCTGCTAGTCCCACCACAAAAGCCACGCCATTCCCATCGCCCCGTATCCTCCACCTAGATGTGCATCCTGCCCCACTCTCCCTGGGAAGTTCTTTATAGGCACTTTACCCGTTTCATTTGGAATTATTGGCACACCTAAATAAATAAAACATAAACTTGAAGACAAAGGACATTCTGCTCCTCTGTAATACTAGTAGTTAATACACTGAATTTGCTTTCTTTCAATACTCTTCAAAAAGCTCTAAAATAAATGAGCAGACGTGCTTAATGATACGGGGTATTTTCAATTCTTTCAGAAGAAAAAGAATAGCCTAGAGAAAGTCCAAGTATAGCATTTCAAAAGGATGCACTCCCATGAACTAATTAAGATTTAAACTGTGACAAGCTGCAAGTATCTCAGAGAGCTCTACAACCACAAGCAACAGACAGGCAAAGGACCCAAGAACAATTTGGAACTGACTTTTGGGAATTAGGGGAGTTGTGTAATCTGATTTAATTGTTGTTCTTGTCAATAGAAAGATAGAGAATGTCTTGAATTTCCATGAGAGTTTGAGAGTAAGTGGGGTAAAAAAAAAAAAAAAAGGAAAAATAATCAATAAACTAATCCATAATTTCATTGATGGCGAGGGCCACAGCTTGTGCAGGGTAGATGAGGGTTTGTTGTCAGATGAATGATTTGCTCTTGAGACCCAATGCTATCTCCATCTAAGCATATAAAGCTGTCAGTCAATGCAGCGAGGTTGTGTGTGCCTTACCAGAGCTCGGTTTGATCTCTAATGTCCTGAAAGGATAGATTTGCAATAAAAAATATGTGAAAACATTTAGAGACATTAAGTTTACAAGATGACTCTGATCCTGGGGATTAGTGTCGAGTCTGCAAGTGTGCTGAAGCCTGCCAGGGAGAATAAAGCACTGCACTGTCCTTACACTAGGAGCAATTTAATTTGGATGTCCAGATGTTCATTTCAAGATTTTTATCCATTTTGAAGAGTTACATCTCCATTGCCTTGGAATAAAAACATAATTACGCGTAAGCCATTTACAAGATTCCCGTGGCAAATATTCCTAACCCTGCTGGGTTATTTTAGGGCATTGAAGCCATAGTTAATACAAGGGAGGAAGATTGTTTGACAGAACTATTGAAATAAATAAAAAGGACTTGCTCAAAATGCATGTCAAAGCATGTGAAAACGTGAAGGTTACTGAAGCCCAAGAGATCCCTCCATCTCTTGCCAGGCCCCGAACTGTTGGGAAACGTTTCTAGCAGCAAACTGTCCCACTTTGCATTTCTAAGAGGCTGAATCCCAAGAATAATAATGCACAGAAGATTGCAGCCCTTGGCTTTCCAGCCAGACAGTAATTCAATGAACAATGCGGCCAGCCCATCAAAACACCCTTGCCAAGTTACACAAGTACCACTTGTAGGAAAAGCTTTCTACTAGAAAAAGAGACAGCAAGAGAGAATATGCTGGCAGAGAGGGAGCTGACGGGAAGGGCTTGCTCCTAATCGGATGCTTAATTACAGCCCCGCTCCCATGGTGGTTAGTGACGGGGCTCTGCGGAGCGCGGGTGCTGTGCGGGGATCTCCAGCACCCAGCGCGGGGCTGGAAGGGACCCTTCCAGCTGCAGCACAGTCCGGCCGTGCCCTGGCACCGACCTGCTCCTCTGAGGACCTGGCTCACTCCCCTCACCCCCTAAATAATGGCGTGGCCAGACCCAGTGGGGTTACTTCAGGAGCCGACTGTGTCTCAGGAGAGGCCCCCAGTGCAGCAGGGACTGAACAAGCAGCACTATCCTGCATCACAGTGAAAACCACCCCAAATGAGCTGCAAATTATAGTCTTTTGATGAAAGTAAAAAGGCTTTGAATACACAGGGAACTGATCCAAAAGCTGGTAAGAAGCCTCCCAAGGACAGAGGACACATTTTAAAAGGAAACAAAGATAAGTGTTATCTATTTTAAGTGTTGCCCTCCCCACCAAGTCAAGTCACTAAACAATTTGGGTTTGTTTTTTTAACCTGAAGGCCTTCACCCAGCTTTCTGAGATTCTCTCCTCATTTTTAGTTACACAAACGCGTGTCAGAGCAGAACGCCTTTGTAATTCTGTAACATCACCTCCCGCCGCTTCCTCGGCAGCAGCCCTGGACCGAAGCGGAGCACTGCAACGAAACACAGCTTTCCACTTTCACGTTTAAAGACATTTGCAGAGCTGCATCACATAAGCTATGAAGATATCAAAGGGTTTCCCTCCTGCAGAACTTAGCTGAGGTTAGACCTGGCTGACAGCTGCATTAGCAGCACAGAAACCAGAGGAGGAAAAGGATATTCTGGAAAAGAGTGAGTGCTTTAAGAGCACAGTGATGGGCTTCAGAGAGGCTTCCAGAACCACCCGGTACCATCAGGACCCGACGCAGGACGCGCAGGGTGACGAGCAGCAGCTGCTCCACCGAACACGAGGCGCCGCGAGCTCCATTCCTAAACCACAGCAGCAAGGGCTCCCACCTGGGAGCCCGAGCACTGACCCATCTCTGGCTGCTGCCATTCTGGCCCCTTTCCAGCTGCTGTACAAACCGGAAGATAAAACAAAAATGGCCTGCAACCATTGCTATTGCAAATGCCTGCTTTTCCACTGCCACAGCAAAGGGCTATAACGCACTGTCTGCTTTCCCCCGGGACGGACACCGGTACTCCTGGAAGCAATTACTCCAGGGGTGCAAATGCTAGTCCCCTCACTGGCCACGGATGGGTCCAAGAGACCCCGGGCAACAGCACTGCTCCTGAACATGTGGGATCAAATGTGCCCCCAGGAAGTCTCAAAGTGAACAGTCTTCAAAAGAATACAACTCTTAGGCCTAAAGCATTTGAGGAAGGGCTGTCACCACCCTTTGTGCTGTCGCTCCCACCTGGAACAAGGGGACAACCCTCCTCAGCATATCTGGGAGACAAAACCAGCCCAGCTACCAGAATAAAGAGGGAACTGGCTCTAGGGGGGAGCATCACAGGCTGAACTCCCTGACAAAGCAGAGCCATAAAGGTACCATCCTACAGCAAACTCTCCAATGACCAAAAGTACTCCATTGATGAGTCCTGCAAACTCCAAAGCAGCAACGCCTGCGGAGAGCAGCGCAGAGTGCCTCACTGGCCCCGTGGCTGGCATGAGGGGGGCAGGAGCAGAGCAACAGCCTGAGCAGAGGCCCATGGGGCGGTATCCACCTACGCTGTCTCCCAGGTGTCAGCCAACTCTGGGTGGGAAC
>JANIJG010000396.1:54992-73698 GCA_024611175.1 Megaceryle torquata | reverse complement strand
AAACAATAGGAGGGGAAAAAGGACAGAAATGCTGAGGTAAACCTATCTGGGCAGCTGAAGGGGGCAACGGGCAGCAGTCCCATGGCTGGGAAAGCTGTACAGGTCCCTTTCTCTGTGAGCTCCAGGGAAAGCTGGCACAGGAGAGCTGTGTCCATGAGGCAGCGGTGCTCGTGCTGCAGCTCCAGCCACACCATCCTCCCCACCTTTTGAAGTAATAACAGTACAAAGGTTATGACCTGCATCTATTCCATAGCTGCTGTGAGGTAGGTATTAAGGCTTCTCAAACCCTTGCCAGCCAGCCAGCTCCTATGCACTATGAATTTCTGTTATGTTATCTTTCAAAAAAACTAACTGACCTGACTGGGACGAGCCAGGCTCCCCAGAAACAGAGATAATTTAGAGCCTGTGTCACTCCCCCTTCAGTTCGGGCTGCCAGCGCCTCGGTTTGTACTCATTTGGGTGTTGAAAATAACCCCCAAAATCCACAGCTAAATGCACAAAGGCTTGTGGCTGGGTTTCAACTGAGTCCCTGAAGGTTGTACATCGTTGGCTTCAAGATCATGCCATTAAGTTTTCATTACAAAGCTCCAAGTGTGTATATTAATCACCTTTGTACCTGCTGCTGTTTGGCTAATGACACTTAATGCAAATAGAGCCTTGGGTTGCCCTCACCTCTCAAGAAAGGTGTTTATTTTGAAAGATAGCTTGAAAACGTGCCAGAAACACCAATTTCTAAAGCATGCAGTTGCCAGGAGCAAGGCAAAGCAAAAAGAAAGGAATCAAGATATCAAGAATTTAGGAGAGCCTGAACAGACTGAAACACAATGAATACATCACATTTACTTGCTGTTCCACTTGATCTTTTGCTCACATTGGCTAAAATTAAAAGAAAATGGGACCGACCTGCAGAGACCCCGAGCTGGCTCCGCTGCCCAGGGCTGAATTACTCAACAGGAGCCGCTCGAGAGCGGGAGGGTCCTCAGTCCCTCTGCTCTTCCCCTCTTGAAATTCCGTGCTGTGAGGCAGAAAAGAGCGTGCGACAGTGGCAGCAGCAAGGCATGAAACAGGAATTTTTGGATCTTGCATTCAAAACCAAACACCCTTGGTGCAGCAGATGTAACGTGATGTCGCCTCGCTGCTGAGCAGTCGGTATTGAAGCTTCATAAGGTGGAATCTCACTGAGTGGTAAATCACCACTCAGCTGGCAAACTGGTTTTTCTTCAGGATAACTATTGTTCCTACGTGGTAAGGACAATTCCCAAACAAAGGTGTTCAGGAGGAGTTTCTAGTCTCCTTCAGAAACACTGGCCCAAAGCAGCAATGCTTTGATGTCAGGGTCAAATCTGCTTCGATCAAAACAACAAATTAACTCTTCTGCTACCTCCAACATCTGAAACAAAATATACATCCCAAAATGAGTGCAACCTCCTTTAAAAAACCAGAATTGTGCTAACACAGAAATAAAAATAGCTTAGGAAACTGCAAAAGGAGCCATCTGGAGACTCCCACCAATGGCAGCAGAAGAATGCAGAAGGAACTAACGGTGCACAGCAACTCCCATCACTAATGCCCTTCTCCAAAGCACTCAGATACAGTGGGGTGAGAACAAACAGCACATTTCTCACATGGCAAAGTCGTAGAATCATAGAATAGCAGGTTGGAAGAAAACTCAAGGATTATCTAATCCAGCCTTTTAAGGTAAATTAAGGTCACCACACAACATCCAGCTGAAGCCATTACACCAGCAAGCCATTCCCTGGTTACTCAGTGGGAACAGGTACCACCAGCAATGCTTTTATTTCCCAAAAAAGTTGGATGCCCTTCCACCAAGGAGGATCAAAGCCCCTCACTGCAGCACAGAGCTGGCACGGGGTGCTGAGCACCTTGTGTGAGCTTCCTTCACGTGCACAGCTCCCTCTTCCCCAACACTGGGCTGGAAGTGATACAATTAAGCTCAACAGCTGCAGTTTACAGCTGTTCCTTTCTAAAATACAGAGGTATGTTGGGTTTTTTTTCCTCTTTAAAAGTGGGATTGTAGGATTTCCTTAATAAATATTCAGCATCCTCAGCAGAACAAAATGGGAGTGAAAAAGCAAGACTGCTGGCTTTTGGATCGGCTCCGTGCCTCTATTTTTCTGTGTAACCTGCTCTAAAAGTATAATGATCGGCATTAAATCCAAGCTTGAAGGCACAGTACTAAAGCCCAGGAAAACATTTACATTTCTGCAAGGATGAAGCATGAAAATTCAGTGACAAATCCATTTTTCTTATGCAGAGTTGTGGCTCCAGAGTATTTGTGAAGACAGAAGAGACCAGTACTGGGAGGATAATAAAACTGCTGGCTACACTTCTCTATCTCCAATAGGTAGCACTCCACCCCCTCTTTAAAAAGAAACACAAGGGTCCCCCAAAACTGGGAAAAAAAAACCAAAATACAACAACAACAAAACAAAAACAACAAAAAAAACCCCTCCACACTACAAACTGAAATACTGCAGCATGGTTTCTGTAGAAATAGATCTGCTGACGCACACAAAGTAACCAAGTAATCCACTAAAGCCTGTAATCATCTCAACTATGAAATCACTAGAAGTGCTATTGCACAGGCCTTCCACCTGAGCTGGAACGTTTGGTGGATTCTCACCAGCCAGTCGCTAGGACAAACTGCTCAACAAATGGATGATGTTGTTGGAAGGGAAAACGGGAGGCAGCTCAGGTCTAGAGATCACCACAAGGCCCCTCCAAGTAATAATAAAATTCCTTCAGTGGCATGTAAAGAGCATTACACTTTCCTCCTTCCTTCTGCGTCCCTCACGGTGACGTGGAACCGAAGACACACAACATTCCCTCTTGTAGGCGTGCTGGGCTGTGCACCTTTGATGAACTTGCAGCATGTTATAAATACAAGCAACTCTTCACAGCACATCAGCTCAATGGACCAAATAATTCAACAGCTCTTACACTCCTCTGATTTCAGAGGGTTTAACAAACCCAGAAAATACGCTACAGAAAAGCCAGTTCCCACCTTTCTCAAGCACGCCCTCTGAACCAAATGCGTCCACTTGCAGGTGAGACCCCAGCTGACCTCCCTACGCAATGCAGCAATCTGACTCCTCTCTGCTGCCCAAAACCAGTTCAGAAAGCACAGCTTCTCATCCGGCCAGCCGAGAGCCTTATATTGTACCTGGTGTCACCAAAAGCCTCACCTGGGCAGCAAAGATGTGCCACTTGGAGATGTCAAGGCTGTCCATTTCTTGGGTTATGTACATCCAAAGCAACAGGATGCTCAGCAAGTCAAAACATCAGAGTTTACAGAGACAAAAAGGATGGTCTTGGAATAAAGACAGACTTAGGAGGTTAGAAAGTAATTTCTCAGCTCTGTTACAGACTTAAAGAAGTTGCATCCTTCATCTCCTTTCTACAATGGACATATCCATACCACTTCTGCTGCATGCACTGGGACTACCAGAGACTGTACGAACAGAGAGAAAGGACCATCTCTAATGGGAGGTTTATTGACAGCACAACAACACAAACAACCCAGCGTGCGCCGGCTCTGCACTTTAGAGGAGACTGGGTACTCATTAGTGGACACATTTGAGAGCTCTGGCCTAGCGTCTTCCACCAAATCAAGCAGCAAATCAACAGCAATTAGAGTCGTGCTATGGAGACAGGACTGTAACGTGCTTTCCATTACCATTTAGAGCTGTCTACAAGCTGTAAAACTGTGCAGATCCCACTGGCTTTGAAAGAATGAGAGACATCCTCCCTCTCAGAAATTTCTGGTTGTTCATTAGTGGATAATAATCAAAAGATGTAGTGGGAGAAGGGGGGAGTACCCCTAAATCTTACCCAAGCCTGAGCCCCACTGATATCAATGGAAAAACACTGAATATCATTCAAGGAAAATGGTAAAAAATAACTGGAAAAAAAAATAACCCCAAGACAATCTGGAGAGCATTGCTTTCAAATTCTATTTCTGAGACTTGCATCAAGCAACCTTCGTGCAAAACACAATGAACAGGGCCCATTTGTCCAGCCCAAAACACATCACAACCAGGAGCAACAGCCCAGTCAAGACGAGTTTGGCATCAGAAGTGAAGCAGAAAACTGAGGGCAGGAGCCGACACAAACATACACTGCTCCTTCCTTAAAGATCAGCAAGAAGTTCGGTCTGGTCCTTAATCTAATCAGGAACACTTTGCTCTTCTGTAGCTCAGACATCCAAACGTGCTGCTTAATATTTAGAGGAAGATCCTGTTACAGAATAAGAAGGTAGGAAGACTGTCTATGTATGAATTCACACTGAAGAGCTGTTTAGAAATAATTCCATGTGTGGATATTGCTCACTGCAGAGCAAAGATGCCTTGTTCTAGTTTAGTTTAAACCATCACGGGTGTGAGAGACCAGTCTGTCCTCTTTTTTCCATGCATTTTATACTGACATTGCTTTGGTGACTGCAGAGTTACTCCTTAAACCAGATCCAACTCCACTGGCTACTCTGGAGCACACACCAGTGCAGGTTGTCTTCGCCAGCACAATCTGCTCCATTTAAATCACTGCTGCTTTTAGCCTGATAGAAATAATCCCCCAACGGAGCTGACTTCACCCCTCGGTCACCCCAGCATCAGCCCACAGCGGCTGTGCTGATTTCAGCAGTCTCTGTGCATTTAAAAGCACACCAGTAAGAGGGATGGTGCCAGTGAGTGGGTGTGTGGCCCTCCCAGTCCCACTCCACGAGGAAAAAAGAGCCCTGCTGACCCCCAGGGCAGCCAAGCTGGAGGGACTGCTGCTGTTTCTGCCACCCAGGTATATTTTTGCACCTCGCTTAATCCCTCCTGAAGTAAGATCACACTTAAGGCTGGTGAAACGAGGACATCTTAAAGACACATAAAGCACCTCTGCAGCCCGTCTTAGCACCTTAATCGGCATGGCTGAGATCAGGAGACTCCATTTAAGAGTTACTGCTTTATAACAAAATGTCTGCTCCGCTCTCGGAGGTGCAGCAAAGATGCCCCAATCCCTCCTGGCAGAAAGTCCTATTTGCTTCATGAATTTTTGAAGCTGCCTCATGAATTAATGCACTAAAATAACTTTAATAGAGTCCTCGTTTACAAACGCTCCCTGGAAATGTTGGTAGCATTTAAAATATACGCTTTAAAATAAGCAAATGAATATTTAAAAGTCTCTTTTGGAAATAGCCTGGAGGAGGAAGGCCATGTTCACAGTGGTGTTCAGCACAGCAAGCAGCAGTGCATGGTGGTGAACAGGGAGCCTGAAAGAGATGCTCACAGCACGAGAAGCTTATGGGGCACAAACTCCACAGATTTGAGCTCTCCCTGCATGTAATGTTGTCCTGAAGGACGAGTCCCATCCTCATCTCATCCCTGTGGATAGCACTTGCCTCCCTCCGCTAAGGGTCTGGGGATGTACTGGGCAAGTGCTGCACGTCAGAGCTAGGGATCATTAGCAGAAACTTCATCTGGGCATTGAAAGCACTTCACTGGTTAGGAATGACCTTCTTTGATCACCCAACCATCTGTGAGACACCTGGAAACCACCATGAGGTCAACATTATGAGGTCTGGCCAGGTCTGCATAGGATGAAATATTTACCCAACTTCCCAAAAATACCTCTTGCCTAAGACAACAGGGCAATGGCCAAGTGTGTTTTTCCTGCCTGGCTGGCTCACACCACAACAGCTCGCATGGCTGTGACAGAGTGTGGGCATTCCAGTCCGTGAGGCACTTGGAGATCCTTCAGGATGAAAGGAGCTATATAAATGTAAATCATTCTCATTAATGTAAATTGTGGGACAATGTGAGGTTTACAGCGAACAGTCTCAGGGCTGAGCTGCAGAGCCTATATGTTTGTGTGCAGTTTCACCAGTGAAGAACACGGCTGTCACTGCCCAGTAGCTGGACACCAGAAAGGCTTTCTCCCTGGAGAACCTGAATGGGAGTTATCACACACAGTGACCAGGTCGGGCTCCAAGGGTAGCACTGTGGCCACAGAACATTTGTCTCCCTCATGTGCTGTTGAAAGACATTTCAAAAGCCCTAAAGTCCTCGTCTTGCACAGCTGTCCGTAGCAGATTTAGGGTTTCTCTGCAACTGTAGGAAGTTAATTAAGATTTTTAAAGACAAATTGTAAAAACCAGGGTGACTCCAGTTCAAACTACTTGGTTGCTAAAAAGAGGGGAATTCACATTCAGAGATTTAAACGTGCAGTTACAACTCAAACCATCATGACCCAATCCAGTATCCAGGAGATCTACCAGGAGTTAGTTCTACTGGTTTGGGGGTAAACTTTGAACCAGGCCCTTCCCTGTATCCATTTCCCAGTCTCTTGGTGTTGAGACAATTCCTACCAGCTCTTGTCAATGTTATGTCCATCCTAGCAGAAAAGAGCATTTCTTCCTAGACAGCCACTGATACCCTAGGGACCAAAACAGAGCATCAACAACTTCAGAGCCAACTTAAGGCACAGATTAGTTATGTTCACTGGACACAGAACATTATGACTTGAAAGTCCAGCTACACCTCTGCTCAGGTCAGAAAGTGTGAAAACCTGAAAGCCATAATCCAACTGGAGGATCGGGGCTGTCCTTAGGAGTCCTGCTGCACAGTCACCTAGAGACAGCATACTACAAGCCTCCCCTTCAGCAGCAAGCTATTCCCCAGAGACGTGGCCGGCTGCCTGCATCTATCCAAGGGCACAAAGGAGAACGGCAGCAGAGCCGAGGAAGCGAGCGTGCTCCTGTGCAGGTGGCTGCCATGCCATCTCTGGAGCTGCACGTTCCTCGGCCGCGTGCTAACGCCAGGCTGGATTCAGTGCCCTGAAGAGCAATGGGATGAGGCCTGAGGATGGCTCTGGATCCGCGCCGACCCCGGCAGAGCTGCAGGAGCACACGTGCACCCACGCATGGAGGTGCCACAGAACAAACACACACAACCAGAGCGCCTGCAATGACTGAAAGACAACAGCTCCAGCTTAATCCCAAACTGAGAAGCAAGTGCAAATTGTCAAACTGAAATTTCAGACGCTTACTTTTCTGTGTTTTTGTTTCAATATTTAGAACTCCAACTAACAAAGCAACAGACACAATGCCACCTCCTCGGGAAACCATACCCAGCTCCCTCCATCTGCTTCCTCCCCCAAGCCCCCTTGTATTCCATAAAGCAGATTGTGCTCTGAAATATTAATACTTCGCTCTTCTGTCATTATTCCCAACCCTGCATCTCAAAGCTTGTTCCCAGCTTCTCTCCTTGCATTTTTTCCAGGGCTCACGGCGCTCAACGGGTTATGTTACTCTATACTGTACCGTGGCTGAGTGGAGCTTTCATAAAAAGGTGGAAATGGTCCAGAAGCAGCTTCTAGGGAGCCTTCCATCTGCAGCAGCATTTTATTTAGACAGCAGAGGGGAAATTAGATCCCTACGTTGCTGATTGGCTTTGGGAGTTGAATCTTCAGTTCTGTAGGAGGAGTTCATTTACACCACTGTAACGAACCCAATACCGAAACTCCCACCGGGGTGATCGGCGCTCGGGGGGAACGTGGGGGGAACAATGATTGTTCAGTTTAAGGGCAACGCGGAATTTGCCTTTAACTCACGCTCTGCCTTCACTCTAAATTTCTTTGCATTTGACTTTGTTCTATTTAATCTGGATTTCTGCTCCATCTGGCTTCTGAGTAACGATGCCAATTTATTTCATGTGCTTGCCGAAGAAGCTTTTCTTTAGTGTGGGGGAGCAGCTACGCCAGAGCACCGCTCCAACAAGTCTATTTCAGTCCAGCTCCGAACCCTTTTTCCCCAAATGTTCTAGCAAATACGTCTGCAAGCATGAATTTCTGTAATTGCAGATAATTCAGGTAACAGAAGAGCATATGGAAAAGGCATTCCATTGGAAATACCCTGGATCGGTCTCACCTAGCTAAATCAGCTTTGGCATCCATGGCTGCTACACCAAGGTGCACAAGCTGATATACAGCTGCTTATGCCTGGCACTGGGGACAGCTTGCTCTTCTCCAAGACTCTGGACTCAAGGACAAAAGGACGTTTCTTCTCCTGAGCCCCTACCTGGAGCAGACAGATGGCTATCAAAGCCAAAGCTCGCTATGTTTTTTTAAGGCCAGATGAAAACAGAGCTGCAAGGATGACTTCCCAGTGCCATTTCCATGTTTCTTTGGATCGGATGCTAAATTAGCAACAGGCTTGCGCTCCCTCCACCAAAAGAACATGGTGGATACTAAGTCCATAAGTAAACCTCACATCAGCCAGCTATGCTTTATCTGTCTCTTGCTCAGCTGGGTAAGAAGGGCAGCATCCAAAAGGCAACCCCCACAGGAAAATGAACTTTTCCCTCAGACTGTTGAGCAAAGGAGCAGCAACTACCAAGCCCAAGGGGCACAGCTACCAGGAACCCTCCATTCCTGCCACCCCCAGAGACGGGGAGCCCTGATGCAGAGCACCTCACTGTCTGGAGACATGACAAGCACTTGCCACACAGCAGCCTGGCCTGGCTCCCACCTTAAATACACGCTCTAAATCCACAGACATGACCTCAGCTCAGCTGCCTGGGATCTGCACAGGAACTGGGGCAACAGCGGCACCCAGCTTGGGTTCAGCTGAGGACCAAGCACCCAGGATCCCCACCAAGATGGTGCCTGCGAGAGCTCATCTGCCACCACTCCTATTAACCAACCCAGCCACAGGCAGGTGGCAAACCCACGTCTGGATTGCAGCAGAGCCACAGTTATGGATGTTTATGTTTTTTCAGCACCGTAAGTCACCTTGCGAGTGTCCAGCATTAAGCAGGATAATTTAGCAGGCTTTTCAAATGACTCTGATTCTTCAGCGTTGCGGTGCAATGGCCCGAGTCACACGCAGCTATATTTTTTCCTATTCAGCTAAGGTCAGAAAGGGCCACTTAACCTTATTATTTCAGAAGGCTCAAACCTTTCACAATTATAAACAGGAGAGTAAAAAGGCGAGCTAAATTTGTGTAATACATTACTTATCATTTCCCAGCCCCTGAATCCAAACAAGAAGGGCAAGGATGGCTCCGACACTGGCGTTCTTATCTAGAGCCCGGCTGGAATGGGACTCACAGAGCTAACGGCACGAGGCGATTAATACCAAAGACCAGTTCGCGCTGTGGATCAAGCGGGTTTGCTCCCATCATGCTTCTAGACTTCACGCTCTTCCAAGCCAAGATGGACAGGATGCAATATGGAGGCAAGTGTGTGAGTATGCTAATAATAGAAGAGCAGACATCAGATTAGCTGCTGCTGGTGCAGTCACCATGACCCAGTCCTAAGGTTCCTGCACCTCCTGCCAACAAGTCTTCACTGGTCTTGCTGCTGGACTCCCCTTACAGCTTACCACAGACCACATGTCCCACAGCAGACACTTTTCACAGCAGTCTCTTCAGAGATTTCCTTGCACTATGTAATTCCCAGTCACTGGCGACTCTTGCACTGACATTAAAATACTGAACAGTCCCACGCCCCTCCTGAGCCTCCTTTCCCTAGTTAGCAGCCAGCATCCCACTGCTGGCAAAGGGGTCCTGCACAGCCCCTCAAGTGCAAAGGAAAAACCAGTGCAGAAATCCCCCATCCAAAAGAGTCAGTGATAAATGCACTTAGACAGGGCCCTCTACAAGGGAAACAGGAATTGAAAAAATCTCTCCATTTCATCTACACGATGAGGAAGCTGTAGGATAGTTCACAATGACTCCAACCCTTCAGCTACAGTGCAGGATTTGAGGCATCTCTCAGGTGAAGCAGCACTCTGCTCTATCACCACTGCCTAGGCACAACTTTGTGAGCATCCTTTGCACTGAAGAGACAGCCAGAACAAATCCCTTCTTAAATGCAATCCTGCAGCCCATTTCAATATCTAGTGCTGGAAGATGAAGCTTCCTTCAAGACATTCAGGGCTGAAATATTTTTAATTGTACCTGAAAATTAGTTTTATAATTTTTTGGGGCATCACCAGATATCTCAAACAACCACTGACTGCACATGAACCTGCAAGTTCAGTGTGCATTTCTTCATTTTCTTCAGGCATGCACTGACGAGCATCCACAAATTTAAGATCAAAATTCAACCCATGGTGTTCAGACACCACGGTACATAACAGAAACGTCAGAACAGCAACCATTAAAGCATAATATTTACTGTACACCACCACAAGTTTATACAGTACAACACTGCAGCCCTTTGTAGGTACACAATGGTCCAAAAAGACAGAAAAATTAACTTCAACCATTGGATAAGAAGCTGGGGTGAAGTTTTTCATCATCCACGAGCTGTCAGTGCAAGGAAGATGTACCAGAGTATACAGCCATTGTTAACCAAACCCAGCAGCATCTGAACTCAGATGTATTATACAGGAGCATCCTGACCAGATGGCTACAGCTGACCCAGAAACGCTGCACACTGGAGGACATCATACATACTTGGCCAAAGTCTCCCATATTTATTTCTCAAGAACAGACTTTTACTGTCTCTGGTGGTTATAGTGCCAGGAAACCAGGAGGTCGTGGTGACTCTGCTGGTGTGCAGCAAAGGTCCAGAAAAGAGGTCTCTCTCTGAATCATAAATTTCTGTGGCAAACTGACTGATTCCCAAATGTTTCTTCTGGGCAAACATGTGTAAAAGTAGGTGCAGAATTGAGTCTTAAAAATAAAGATCATCTTCCACATCAAAAACTATCAAGGTTCACAGGCCACAAATTCACCCTGATCCCTTTAAAGCAAGTATAAACACTAAAAGTGTTTATTTAGGCTTGTGTGCTTTTCCATCTGTATTTCAAGTCTAGGACACGAGAAACATCAATGCCGAGGAAAGATAAATCCATGCTGTCTGGGACAACAGACCTGCTGCTTTTTTGCCAAAACCTTCTACAAAGTCATCGAGTCAAGGTACTGGAATCCTTCAGAGAAAACCAACACCTCCAGACACAAGCACGCCTCAAGGCTACTCCTCAAATCACCCCAGAACTACATAAGGAGGCTGAACTTCTACAGGGTGAGGACTTCTGGTCCAGCTGCCCACCAGGAATGAAACCAGCCGCTGCCTAGCTTGCACAGGCTGATGTGCAATGATTTGGTGGCAATAGCCTTGGGTCACTCCAACCCACAATAGTGCGTGTACATAAATAACACTTGCCCAAATGTGTATTTATATAGAGCAAAGTAATAGCTCCATTAGACCTTTACATTCTATCAGCCAAATAATATGAGTTTTTAAAAACATTTAGTACTTGAACAGGCATTTTAACAGCTCCCATAACTCAACTGCATCTTTGCTGTAAATCACTTGACAGTTGAATACTCCATTATACAATCTAATTCCCTTCAGCATTTTAGAAAGTTAGAAACAACCTTCCTAAGGTTGTTTAGGAAGGGGAACAACCTTGCTAGGTGCTTGCTCTCTAGGAGAAGGAAAGGTTTTTCCCTTTTTTTTTTAAGTAGGACTGATTTACACAGAAGCCAGCTACCTAGGGTGACAGCAAAGGTCTGCAGTTTTATAACAGATGAAAAATCAGCAAGGCAGAGGCCAGTTAAACTCTACATGTAACCTGCTTTGGTTAAGCATAAGGCCCAGTGCTGAAAGGAGCTGGTCCAGCATCACACAGGACAGTCCTTCAGCCAAAAACCCCAGCTCAGCACCAGGCAGGAGCCCCAGGAACACCGCAGCAGCAGCACTACCCTGAAGGCAGCAGAGAAGCACCAGCTCACGTTCTTCTCTGAGGCTGCCTCCACCCAGACCCTGCACCATTCAAAGCTGATAACCGGGCGCCTTTCTACCCCTGGACTGGCGCTTAATGAAAGGAGCTGGCAAGTCACACATAATGAGACACCTCACACCCAAAACGGTGACAAAGGAGAGTTGATCCTGAACATGCAGCTCGACAAAACGCTTCCCTGCTGCCCACCTGACTCAGAGCATTTAGCTTCAACTTGTCACTTGCTGGAGGAAGCAGGAACCCACACACCCTCCACGGCAAACAGGGATCATCCGCAGGGACAGAGACCAGCAGAGAGGCAGATTAAGCACAGGAGAGGCAGAGGAGCAGCCAGCAGGATGTGTGAAGAGGAGGTGGAGGTAGAGGGGAGAGCAGAGGAGAAAGGGGAAAATCAGCTCCGCTCGTATTTTATTAACAGTGAGGAGGTGCCACAGCTTTTCCCAGGAGGCACGCAGGGAGGAAGGTCAGCTCAGCACTCGCAATGGGAAGGGAGATGAATGCCCAGACGGGGTGTTTGCATGAGGAAGAAGGAGGGAGGAAGCAGACCCTGGTGAGCAGGGGTGTCCATCCATATTTGCACACGCCGGCATGAAACTCTACATTTTGAGGCATGCCAGCCTCCATTCTCCCCTCACCTCTGTCAGAAGTGGTGGGATGGATCCTGGCAGTCCCCATCCTTGTCTCCTTCCCCTAGAAGGCCCTGTTCTTGCACTTTCTCCTGTATTTCAAAGCTCACAGACAGAAGCAACAAAGGCAATTAAGTCTAGATGCAGGTAGAAAGGAGCTCCCATGGGAAACAGTTTAAGAAACACCGTCTCTAATGGGGAATTTCACCATATTTCACTCTGGCTTTATGATCTACTCTGATGAGCTCTTTAAAAAAAAAAAATACACACACAGTCTCTCTCTCTCTATATATATATATCTTCATCCAGATGAATGCTTTTGATCACTTAGCATAAGTTTTTCTTGGCTGTAAAAGATGGCAGGCTGGGGAGACTAAATAAGAAGAGGGAAGAGCCGAGGCAGTTGGTTCCCAGTCCTGCAGATCCTGGACAGGCTCCGTCAAAAACAAGGACAAAGCCAGAGACTGCCCTGGGAGATTTACATCACGTGGGGCCCTGCATGGAGAACCACAATGACATAGTGGTTATACGATGTTGGCCAAATTCCCCAAATAAGTGCTTGATGAAGTTCCTGCAGGCTTAAAGATTTATTCCTTCCCCCTCCAAAGCACATAACGCCTAAGAGACAAAGACAATTAACCCTCACTGAACCCAGGAGGGCAGGACACCAGCCCACCTTTTATGCTGTAGAGCATTCCTCAGCTTGACCCCAAATCCCAGTGACACCAGATCATCACATCCTGGCAAACCCTAGACAAATATGAAAACAAAAAGAAGCAAAAGGATCTGCTGGGAGGCAACAAGACCCCACAAAATATCTTATCCAGCAGGCTTTTTCAGGCAAAGGAAGGAGGCGAAATACTACAGGGTGGAAGGTAAATTATCAGAGTTAAGACATTTCAAATGACTGCTCCCCTGCTGCGTTCAGCAGTTTTTCTTGATAGAGTCACTAATCACTGTAGTTTACCAAATGACCTTGTTGTGGCCAGCTCATCTTCAGGGGACCACAGGCTGCTATAATCTGTGGTGCAGAGAGACGCCTTCTCGGCTCTGCTAACTCTCAGCCATCAAATGCTGCCCACAGCCTGTCACGACAGGGCAGAGGAACAGCACATTTCATGGTAAAATGTCTCTGCAGAGATGTTCGTCATGTCCAGCACATACAGCCAGCTTTGTACCCAAGGCAGAGAAGGGGAGATGGGGGCAGAAATTCTCCTATACGTACATTTAAAAACACTGCCTGCCACAAGCTGAAAAAAATGCTATAGAAAAATCAAATATTTACTACTTCTGTTTGTTAATATCTTTCATTAGTTACTCAGCTGTAACAGTCATTAAAATGCTGAAAGGGAACTTCATGTAAATTCATCACTAGCCTGGGAATACTCCTGCATTTGTGAGCAGGCTGCACGCTGCAGCAGAGCTCCAAGACTCGATTTCCCTACAGGCAAGGCCAAACGTCTGGTTCACTCACAATTTACAAATGATTATTTTTCTAATTAATCATTCATCAAAAAAACACAAATAGCAACAGGGCATGAAAGGCAGTGCCGGTGTAAACAGAAGGCAGAGTCAATCCATCACGATCTCACCCTGCAGCCACTCGCAGGGGGAGACCCTCACACACTCTAACTCCAGTGACTGTGGGAAGGGAGATGGGGAAATACCCTTTGTGTTCCCTACAGATGCCATAAGGAAATGGATGATCTATGTTTCTGTTATGCCAAACCTCGTCTGTGTAAATCAGGAGTTACAAAAGATTGGTGAGAAGCACTGGGAGTCAAACATGGTGCTGGTGTTGAACAGGCAGGTAGGGTTCGTGGGTGGAGGAAAGGTGTGGGAGGAGAGAAACCTTCTCAAACACAACGTACCAAGCTGGAAGTGACACGTGGAAATAGCCCTGAGGGAAAGAGGCCATAAGAAAGTCAGCAGAACAATGAAAAGGGACTTGCTACGGAACGTCCGTGGCTCTCTGTAGTAGTGACTTGGCTGCCACTGAATCACTACCTCCTGCTGCAGCCTCAGGCCACCTGGATCCAGGGGAGGTTGGTCCTCTCAGCTCGTCTCCCATACCACCGAAACAGGACTGCTCGTGCCAGTGTGCCGACTCCTCGCTGGCCTTAGCTTGGATTAAGGAGCTCTGGAACCACAAGCAAATCCTCCGACTGTGTAACACATCTGGATATCACCTCTCCTGGTGGTCAGGGTTTGGATCCGCAGCCCTCTGTGCCATTTGCCAAATGGCTCTCAGGAGAAGACAACAAGTCCACAGACAAGGAGTCTAAAAGTAAACTGCAAATGCACATGATTTTCACCCTTTCGCACCAATTCTCTGTTCTCATCATTGTTAATCCAGGTTAGAGATTTCCTGTACTCCAAAACCAGATGTTTGAAAGGTGTAACTATTTCCAGGACCCCACACCTCTCTTTGTGTTGGCCTTGCCATATCAGGCTACTGGCCAATCTCTCGCCAAGCCAACAACTCTTCTAAAGGCAGTGTGAACCGGTAAAAGCAGGTGGCAGCAGATATTTCAGCCTTGCTATAGTCTCCTGCTGGCTTTTATTATATTTCACAGGGCTAGGCTTGAAACATAATCAGATTTCAAAGAGGCTGGAGTATTGTTGGCAGTCAACTTCATTCTTCACCACTGAGATTGTGAGATCTGCCCTTGCTGCTCCAAGAAAAAGAAGCTTTCTTCCTTCCAACAATTAATGAAACCGACTCAAAACCTACAATACAACAACAAAGGGTATCCAAGATAACCAAGACATTTGCAGGACTGGCTTTTACTGAAGCTCCACCAGTGCTGCACCTCCACACACTGCACACACTGTTAAGCAAAACAAGCCCAAATCAGGGAAATTCTTCTGGAAAGTAGAATATCCCATAACATCCTAATATACATCATACCCTGGCATCCTTGTATGAAACAGTATTCTGTGAAGAAAGAAGAGAGACTTGAGGACAGAAGTGATGTTAATGAGGCAAGCCTTTGGGAAGTTAAAAAGGAGCCTACAGTCGGTCTCCTGGCGCTTTAGAGGATCTGTCCTGAATGGAGTTATCCAGGTTCAGATTAAGATGGGTTCTCAAAAGCTTGGACTGATGTTGTTAACCTAATTTTAACACACTTGCACCAGAAACGTGCCAGACACGACAGAAGTGGGAAGGAGGAATGGTCACCAACCCAGCAGGCAGCATCAGAGCTAGCGCTTGGGAAGCCTTGGTTCAAAAAACCGGTCACATTTCAAGGCTCTGAGCAGGCTGCTGGTTCCTTCGCGTTTCAGATCCTTGTACATAATACTGAGGACATTACAACGTGTTGAAGACTGGGGGACAGGAAACTCTCATGGGAATAAAGCCCCACAAAAGCCACTCAGAGAGCCAGAAAGGGGTTTCTTTAGGAGACAGAACAGGAAACTTTGACTCTACCAACACGCGCATCACAAGATGCAGCAATCGCCCAAGACAGGATTTTACTTAATGACATGAACTTGGCATAAAGGGAGCAGTGACAACGACTGAAGGGAAAACAGAGCAGTGGCAGAGACACCCCAGGTTGCTCCCGGGGCACTTTTGCAAGGGCCTGAATCCACGCAGTAGAAGAACCAGCCATGCAGGAAGCCACTTGCAAGTTACTGACAGAATAGGAGGAGCTGCAAGAAACACAATTTCAAATACGGTTCACCTGCAAGAAGCCAACACATGACTAACAGTCAAAACCACCTTCCTACAGCCCAGTAACAGGCAACCCGGGGCTTTAGATTTGCCGGGGGGAAGGAGAGAGTCACTCCATCATTTGTATCCACTGCTGGACAAGTCAAACAGGAAATACAATCGAATTGCCTGCACTTCACCACAGAAGCCCTAAAATAGCTCATAAGCACTAAATGAGGGAGGAAATCCATATTAACAGAGGGCACTGATAAGAAATACATCCAAGTCCCAACTTTCCTGGTGGTTGCCCTTGTCTCCAGTATTTTAAATATTTCTGCAAAGCAACCACTGCAACAGCTGTAACTCAATACGTTTACAGGAGGTAGAAAAGAATCCAAAATGAAGTGGCATTTTGGCTCAGGTTTGGGCACTCCTAAGGCTTTATTACTAGGCAGATTTTTCAGAGCGAAGCTGTGACACGAATGACATGTCTTTGAGTATTTTTTCTAAGTGAGAGTAAAAGATTGCTGATCTGAGGCATTTCCTGCCATTATTTTCTGGTGTTTATGTTCTCTCCAATGCATCCTATTATATCAAATCTGTTTGGAAGGGCTCCATTCTTGAAGATGATGCATGCTCCAAGAATGCCTTCTGCCCAAGCAATAATCCCACAGAACCCAGTTGCACTCCTGTGCTCCAAGCTAATCAGATGCACAGAGGTGCTACACAGCGTACCACAGACTGGGCTATAAACATCCAATTATTTCATTTTTCTGAAGCAACCACTTTAGCCAATTTAGCTCCTCATGCAAGATCAGCATTTACATAAGAGAGACCCCCATCCAACCTTAATGCACAGGAACAGTGGTGAAAAACCAAGATGAGTTTTCTATGAACTTCTCCAGTTCTCATGCAGTTCCTCAAGCATACAGCTAACCCACTCCCTGAAGGAGGACATACATAATAACTCGTCCCCTTTATTTTTAGCCTAGCTCTTCCTTCAAAGCCCAGCAAGATATGTGGAGTTTTGCAGTGTGTAAAGAATCTCTGCTCATGATTAACATCTATGTGAATAATAAAGCTTTAATCTGGTTTGAGTCTGTTACCTACTGCTTCAGCAAGTTTAACATCAGATGGGAGCAAGAGTAGCAAGGGTATCCAGCCAGCTTTCATATAACTCAAAGCAGTACTACAAGGCTTAATTAATTGAGATCACCAGATGAAAAACCTCATCATGTATATAAAAGGTAAAAGGTAAAACATCTGCTGATGCTCAGACAGTAGTGAGATGGGATGCTACACAGGAACCTCTGATAAACTTCAAAGAGAAGGGACTGAGACCCATCTGCACATTAGAATTACGTTCCTCCTGCTCCAGAGTCCCAATCTCAGCTGGGTGCTGGGTATGAAATATAATGGCAGGAGCACAAGCAAAGCTCAATGCTTTAATCATAGACACCTAACTTTTATTTTCTCAGCCAAGTCTTCTAGTAAGCCCAACATGGATTAAGTTGCTCCCTTTAAAACAGCACAAGTGTGAAGGCAGCTCAGACAGCAAGCCAGCCTCTCACACTAGTGCACATGCTCTCCTTCGTTTCACAGGCGGTCTTGGTGTCAGAAGCCCTGTCTGAACAGAAGCAGAGAAGGAACGCAATTCATGCAGGCCAAGTTTCAATAAGGCTGCAACTCATTCTCCTTCCATATGTACCCTTCCCCACATTTGGAGAGGGGCTGGTCTGAAGCCAGGCAAAGTCACTGTGTGAGCAAAGTACCAACCTGGCATCTCAAACTAAAAACTTTCTGCACTGGTTTCTGCTTTCCAGCATAAATCATAGTAAGAGAAGCAGACAGATATCTAAAGGTGCTTTGAAAGGGCAGCTTGGTATTTGCCAGGCCTTCTTGAACATAAGCGACCCAGAGAGGGTCCCTGGCTGCACCATTCAGTTAGCCTTTCAGCAGAGACCATCTATCATGTCAAGCCATTTACTTGCGAGTCTCAACTGTGCCCAGCTCCTGCTCAGACACCTGCTACCCTGCCATCCAGGGTCCTTCAAGTGATCCAGTCTCTGCTGGAGTGGTAGTCAGACTGCAAAAATCATTCCCACCTCACCCTCCCCATCAGGTAAGCCAAGCTCTCTTCTACACTGTCTAGCTTCTTAGTCATCACTTCTCCTCCTCCTCTTCGCCCACATCCTCAAGTGCTTAAAGACAGACTGGTTGCTCTCTATTAAGCTATTCTACTTCATTTCTGTAAGCTCTGCACAAAGCCCTGGCACTCCAGCAGGCAACAAGAGCTCCTTCAGCTCCCACACCATCCTAACACTACAGAAATGCCTTAACCTCAACTGCACGAAGTAATTACCCGCACAGAAGCGCTGCCAGCCCAGGGCACAGCCACGCAGCCTGGCCATGCACCTCTGTCCCTGTGGCACCATCTCGAGCCCACGCACTCAGCTGCCTGCTCACAGCACCACAGCCCAACAGTGCTCCCCAGCTGATGAGACCTAGACAGAGCTTTCTACCTATTGGGATGGGTGAAGTACATCTACCTACTCTCCAGTTTGCAACACAAACACGATAACCTTCCGCCCCCCCCCCCCCCCCCCCCCCCCCCCAATACACACTAACCATCTAACATTCTACAACATAAAATTATCTTTAAGTATGCTC
>JANIJG010000396.1:21142-43937 GCA_024611175.1 Megaceryle torquata | reverse complement strand
CCCCCCCCCCCCCCCCCTTTTTTTTTTTTTTAAGTGTTTAAACATCCTACAAACACTGTTTAGGGAAGTCAGCAGGAGGCCAAATAGAAGCCTTGTGTCTCAGTGGATAACAATCCTTCTGTGAAATCATTCCAGCAGGAATCGAGTCACTCTTACATCTCCCTCCTCACCTTTTTTTTTATTATTATTTATTTTTATTTTAAAGGCATTTTAGCAAAGCTCACTTTGAAGTTTAAACCTTCTGCAACAACACTGCTTGCCAATAAGATAAAATATTTAGTACTGCTATATACAAAAATCATATCTCTTCAAATACCTTCCACGCCTGACATAGCACAAAAGTTAATTCAGCCAACAAAGCAATACTTGCATTTTGTGTATCAAGAAGCAGCAATGTATCTTTTTTGTATATATAAGTTACATACACTATTGTGCCATTTAAACCTAAAACCTCCTGTTGTTAGAGAACAGAAAGATCTTCAAACACAAACAAAAAGATCAGAGCTATAGGGAGAGTTGTGACAAATACAGGAGAACATTACTAGCCTGGAAAAATAAATGCAGGAGTCATGATGGTCCCCAGCAAATCCTCCCTGCTTGAGCCTACATGTGTCCTTCATCTCGTTGGGTTGGTCGGGGTTTTTCTGGTAGCAGCACCTCACTTCAGCAATAATGGCAACAGTCTCAATTTGCTACCACTTCAGTTCCTGGGACTTCACAGAACGAGCAACCCAAAGCTGCAAAGGTCAAGTCCACCACAGAGGTTCTCTAAGCATCGGGGCACCCTTGCTCAGCGGTACCAGGATCCCACCCATGCCAGCAAAAATCCCACAAGGGAAACACATCTCCATAATGGCACTGGTAAGCCACACAAACGTGCCCGTCAGAAGAGGATTGGGGATGGGGGTTTTCAGCATAGCCACTTGTGCATGTCGACACCACCTCTGCTGTCTTCCAGTTTCTCGTGCTTGGCGGGCAGTATTCAACACCTGTGGCCACCTCCCTCTGTTGGAGGGTCCCTGAGCAGATGACGGCAAGCACTGAGCTCACACGGATTACAGACTTCAATGGGAAAACAAAACAACTGCTGGTGTGGACAGGCAACGTCTGCCAGCGATAACTGCGCACGTACAACACGCTGTAGCTATTTAAAGCCCTGTCTCATGCCTCCTGTGCCCACTGTGTTACAGCAGGTACATGGCAGTGTGGGCAGCCAGCTCCATCCACAGCGAGGGAAGGAGAAGCTTCACCTCTGCAAACAGATGTGCTCTCAGAAAAGGCAGGAACGGTGCAGGGGTTGGGGAAGATAAAGGAAACGTTTTGTAATCTGACCTTTCGAGTTTGTTGTTGATGAAAACAATGGAAATGTTGCAATGACTGCAATGTTTTGTTGGCAAGGTTGTTTCTTAGTTTTGTCTCCATTAAGGTCTTGCCTTCCTTAGTCACCATTTAAAAACAAACAAAGAATCAGTAACTGCCTCCCCCAACCCAAATCATACCATCTGTTCCCATTTCTGCTCTGCTTTTATAGGCTGCTCTTTACCATACGAAGAGGCATCACCACAGTGCCTCATGTACCACGGCCTCCCTCCCAGCCTAACTCAATGCCTTTTACTCTTCCACATAAAATTAACTGAAACAGTCCCAGAACGTCTGTCTCTTCTCATCTCTTTGCTCATACCTAGAGCTCACAAACTTCCCTCCAAGTAATCCAATTCCCCTCTCACATATGCTCAGTGCATATGCCCTTGGTAACACCATCTCCCAGCAAAAGAACAGGCTCAGGGTTCCCAAACGGAGTAAGGGCAAATTAATTTAAAACAAACGTATAAATGAATTTCCCCTTTGCCTCTGCAGGATGTGAACAAGAATACTGCCAGGTCCTGAGAGCATCTCCGTGAGCTTGTCTTGCTCCAGAACACAGCTTCCCCCATTGCTCCGTGATACCAGTTTGGGTCCAATTTGCCTACACATCTCTGTGTTCCCTCCACCTGGCCCCGCCTTTTATTCCTGTTTCACTCAAACATTGTCATCACCCTTCCTGTTCATCTCTCAAAGAATGCCAACCAGTAGCTTTAAGGATGTTTCACATCCTCCTCTGGACTTGATGTCTCTCTCAACATTTCCCACAGCCAAACTCTCTCCTGAGCAGCCTGACACGAGCAGACTGGTGGAGGCCCCACTTGAAGCTTGCATCGAGCGGAAGACGTTGTGGCTGAAGGCTTTTTACAACGTGAGGCAAACAAAATCCAGACACTGCCAAATGAGCATTACGTGCAGAATAAATCACTGCTTTTGGTCGGTTTATTATTTTTTAACACACATCCATATATATGCTTTTTAAAAGTACGGACAGGATTTTCACGTCAGAGATTTCATTTTGCTCTTCTTTGAAATTAAGGGCATAATTCACTAAATGCAAACCGTAGCCAGAAACAAGCATTTCTAAACATTCATCCCCTGGTTTCCCCTTTCATAGCAAGGGCCTCGATCTTTATCTCACTTACACCTGATGTAATTCCAAAGGCGGAAGCAGAAATACTACTAATCTATTCCAGTGTAAATGATGGATTTGTCTTGACAACATTAAGATCAATGACACAAAATCAAACCCTTCTAATTCGAGTCCAACACCAGGTCAGCAGTATCTGCCATAAGCTGGTCTAGGCAAGTAGTTAAGCAGAGCCTCCATGTTGTTTCCTCCTTGTCTTGTGCAACTGCTGCCGCAACGTGTTTTTAAGAAACCTGGACTCAGGGAGCTTGACTGCTGATGGAGCAACCTGAGGGGTAAGGCAAGATGCAGGATTCTACTACCACAGGAGGCAGAGTAGACATGGAGAGAAATTTCCCCATTTCACAGGAGATAGACATGGAGACCTGTCCCTGGGAGAGCCTCCCCCCAGAAAGTGCTGGGGAGCACTGGTGCCCATGCTGAGAGCACCCAGTGACCTGACTGACCTCCTGCATCCCCTACAGCAGCCGGACAACGCGGCCGAGAGACACGGTTCTGTGAAAATGATCTATGAGAAGGAATCAAATAACAGTAATAGAAAAAGCACTTCACCTGTGGGTGATCATACTTTTTAAGATGGATTAGTAAAATGACTGTTTATTTATTGAAAATAATGAATAGCCTGGTGCTTTTAGTTCAGAAAGGTACACAGGGGGAAAAGCTGCAGTAGGTTTTTAACTAAACAGCAGACCTATGGCAATGTCACGTATCATGGCCAGGAGTGAAACAGTCCCCTGACTCTTATGAACATGACTAATGGCAGCTCCTGGAAAACACACCAGGAATATAAGCAAAGCAGGTGAAAGAGTCAAAAGGAGGGAAAGGGAAATACAGGGAAGAAAACGTAGGCTTGCTCAGCCTGGCTCCAGATTGATGCCCCAAACCAGGATTTTGAAGAATTTGAAAACAAAGGGAAGGAAACATCGTCCCTGAAGTAACCTTTGCACTGGGACCTGTCTGTCTTGCGTCTCTGGACTCTGGCCAAGCCCACGTGCATCAACATCTGTATTAACACAGGAGCTAAAGCAGAGACTGGCTGAAAGGGAGAGCAAAATTCTCATTCTGGGCTCCAGGATCTATCAGTCAGACTTCCAACAGGTCAACATTAAGTCCTCAGAGCACATTTCCAATTCTGGGTATTTTACCTATTATCAGACTCTCTAAGCACCTAAATCTTTAATGCATCTTTCCTCACCACCACCAAGTGAAGCAGGGAAGGGCTATCCATTTTACTGAGCTGCGCAGGGAAAGCAAGGGATCAGATTTCTGGGTGTAAATTCCCCTCCTGACACCACATGCTGGCTTTTTTAGACTTTGGCTGGAGATCTTCAGAGGTGCTTTACCATGAGGAACCTCAAGAGTGAGGACTTAGCCCAGATTCAGCTGCTCTTTACATGACTGCAAATGAACCAAGTCCCCAGCCAGAGGAAAAATTGAACCCAAGTCCTCCAACCAGCCCTGCCTACTACACAGGCCCTTCACCAGAAAACCATGACATCAACCTCTGATATTTTACAAGTGGTAGGGAAAAAATAAAAATAAAATATATATATATATTAAAAAAAGCGTGACATGGTCAGAATGATATCAGCAAATGTATCGCTAGGATTTTAACCCCAGCAACTAGAAAAGCAGTGTACCACCACAAAAAGTAAAAATGCCTTTCAGAGAGTAATTGTGTAAAATTAATTTTCCTTTTCTCTTGGGATTTCATTATGCAGCGGCGAGAAACAGGCAAAGCAAGCGTGACATTTTGCCAGGACCTTCATGACAATGGGATTAGGAACACTCTAAAAGCAACGTGGCAGCACCATGGACACATTTTTTTTGCAGCTGTTTGTATCACAGCAGCATAAGAGCAAAGCAGGGTCATTCAGGACAACGTGATCTCCAATATACATGGGGGGAAAAGGTTTAAGAAAAAGCAAAATGCTTCCCTCTGGATTAGCTTTCTTCCCAACTGCACCCAGCGAATCATGGAAGCAGATTAGTTCTGGGTGTTCATTCAAACCGTAATCCTCTCGCCCCAGTGCCGTTGCCTTCAGTGGCACTAATTCAGTGAAACAGAAGATGCCGTACGAAAGGCCTTACGGCTCATCTCGATTCCTAAGCGATGACCGATAAAAACCAGGAGCTTATTCAAATTTCAGCTACCCCAGTGCAGAACCATGGAGGACTTTGCTTTGACATCAACGTTGCTAAAGAAAAACTACTTCAAGGACTTACAAATTCTTTTTAGACTAAAAGAAATGCACATTCTTGCTTTTTCTGCCTGTCACATTCCTATTTGGACATCCAGAACTTACACAGCACTGAACAAAAAAATACCACCGCTCCTGACAGCTCGTCCCTATACAGGGGGATCAGTTAGATGAAAACTGAAACTCAGCAGCCAAGCTTTTAAGAAAACTAATCCTGCAGATTGCATGCAAACTTCCTTGGCAAACACAAACAACAGGAGCTGAATAATACATAAAAATATACTATTGACAGAATCGCTTCTGCACACACCACTTTCAATGTATATGATGGAAGCACTGGAGAATCTTTATGAAAAGCCAGCACTGACTCGGCTTGAAAGGCACCTTAACAAACAAAGGAAGTACATTAAAAAAAAAATGCAGTGCTAAGACATTATCAAAACATGCATTATAGCTTGTGAAAGCCCTTTGAGAGCAAGTGTGTCTGCAGAGGATTGTGCTGAGCATTGATCTGTCTGTATTCTGGGTGCTTTTTGGGTGATGCCTGCCCGTAGTTTACAAGGGCAAGCTCATAGGTCTCTGTTGTTTATTTCTCTGCAGTCTTTTACTTGTCACTGATAATAGTTTTCAAGCCATCTAGCCTGGGAGGATTCAGATGGAGGTTTGCCAGGGGTGAAAGGTCAAAGCAATAATGTGCTGACCAGGGTCAGGAATATTTATCTGCCCCAAAAAGGTTCTCGATAATCAAATAGTTGAAAATTACTTTTGTGACAAGGCTCGTATTCGGATGGTTTCCTTACGCAGCACAAGCAATGAGCAGAGCCCATCTCTACAGGAAAGGACACTCCACCGTTTGTCCAGCTCACCTTCTGCATGTCAAGTTTTAACAATCCACCAACGTGTTCCTGACACCTTCTAAAAAGTCCCTGCCCAAGCACAGCTCTGCAGAGCTTGCTGCAAGTGCTAAGGCTGCAGCTGAGAGCTTCAAGGGCCAGAGAGGATCTACTCCTGGCCATCCTACATCCTGATGTTGAAGACACCGGAGCTCCCACCCCACCAGCAAGCGCGACGGGGTGAAGGTCAGACACGCAGCTTAAACTAAATACTGAAACCAAGATTGCTTAGGAGCTCACCGAGCGCTAAAACCTCCTGGACAGATAAAAACCACTCACAAAAATACACTCTAGTGCAAGCTCTTCTGCAGCCCTGTAGGAACAACAGCAGTTTGTATTTTTTGTCTCCTTTCCACTCTGCCAGCTGTTCTTTCGCTTCATGTTTACTGGTAATGCCGCAGAGCATCACCCCTTGGATTTCAGTAAAGTATTTACTCTCTCTGCAACGGGAAAACATAGCTCTTGTTAAAAATTCCCATCAGACTGAAGCAGATCTGCTCCTCAGATAATATAATGACACTGAGGTCCCCAAGAGAACCCCCTCCAAAGCTAATAAAGTGAAAACAAATCCAGTTACATTAGGTTAATTTAAAGAACTTCTCTTTTTTAAGAGTATGTGGAGAGAAAATGGAAGAAAACTACTAAATTAATTCCAGCATTATAAATTTGATTTAGCAAGTGCAGTGCACACCACTGTGAGAGCAATAACAATATAGGAATGTTTTAAGCACAGCAAATAAATTATTTCAAGGGAGTGGTGAGGGAAGAAATGACAAATGCGTGAGAGAAAACCCGCTCCGATATTAATTAGAAATCTGCTTTTCCATTTGCATTTGGCTTCATTCACCAGGAACTGGAATTACCAGAGGCTCCAGACTCAATGGAGAAAAAACAGTTGGAAACTCAGCCAAACCCCTCCAAAGGTGCCTATTTCTCACCCTCTGCTAACAGGAGATCCTGGGGTGACCAGCTCAGATTCATGCTCCCTCTCTTTGCACACCCAAGTGCAAATAATGAACCCCATCTCTGTGGAGCAGTTGCAGTCCCAGCTACTACGAAGGAGCAAGGAAGACTTCACGCTTAAAATCAATGAGTATGCCCAAGCTACAGCTCCCAAAGGGGTTTTTAAACCCATCTAAAATGAACAGTGATCAAGAAAGCAAAACGCTTCAGCAAGCAAGCAAATTAATTCAGGGTAATACTAACTAAATGTGGGAGCATCTCCTTGTGCTTCCCATGTCTAACTCCTCAGGAGTCGGGAAGAAGGTGATCACCATTCTGGACACCTCCTGCTGGGACTGAGCCTTGGGCAAACCCTCCTGCCTTGCTGCTAGAGTGGGCACACTGGAAAATGATGAAGGATCCCAGGACAGCAAGCAAGGTCAGCAGCCCTGCTCCCAGTGTAACACCAACACGGGGATGCTCCCAGCCAAACGAGGCACCTATTTGTTTCCTTTGCAGAGATGACAATACTGTTGCATTTTCCATGCACAGTCAGTCCCTGGGTAACTCGTACTGTAATTTCTTTCATTTTCACAAAAAGAGGGTTTGTTTTGGATTTTTTTCTCCTGTAGTCCCTGGAGATACTAACCCAAAACACACTCCTTGAAAGCAGTCCCATGTCTCCTTGAAAAGTAATTGGCATGTTTTCCTTTGGCTTGGTATCTATCACACTCACTTCTCAAGCCCCGGTAGCTGGCAAGCACTGACTGTGGGTATGTAACTTCCCCCCAAATCAGTGGGAGACGTAGAAGAACAACAGGCACTTGCCCATCCTCACATGAGCACTGGGGAATTTCCACCAGTCCCGGAGGAGCCTTGCTGCTGTAGAGGCAACGCTCTCGCTCCCCGGAGCCCTGCTCCAGAGCGGGGGGGACCCGCTTCTCCACCTCACAGCACCATATGGAAAAAGCAAAAGCAAATTTAGCAGCAAATTAATCAAAAGCAGATAACACCAGCCATGGATGTATTCAATAAATAAAAAACAAAAACACGGCAACGCAAGGAACAGCAAATTAATACACAAGCTTGACTCTTTTTTTATATAAATCATCTGTCAAAATACTTAAGTCTATGCTTTGTTGTACAAGCAGGAGGTTATGATTTTGCAGATAGTCATATAGCAGGACAGTATTATAAAAATTAGGGATTTGCTTCATTGTCTCTACTGCTTTACAGTTACTAATTATGAGACTGCTAAATGCCAAATGGTCAACAAGGAAATCTAATGGTTATTTAACTGCAGCCAGCCAGGTTGTCGATGCACTCAAACTACACACATATATGTTTAGTACACTGCTGCTTGCGTGTGGAGTCGGGTATGAAAGGGGAGATGGCACCACATCTCCCAGGCATGCGTTTGGACACACTCTGTCAGAAGGCAGCTGAGAAAGGCTCCTTTTTCTCTGGCTTGGGCTCCTTATTGCAGGAACCAAGTAGCAGGAAGCAAAATATAGAACCACAGAATGGTTAGGGTGGGAAGGGACCTTTAAAGTCCATCAAGTCCAACCTCCCTGCAGTGAGCAGGGACATCTGCAATTAGAGCAGGTTGCTTAGAGTCCCATCCAACCTCACCTGGGACATTACAAGAGATAGGGCATCAACCACCTCTCTGGACAACCTGGGCCAGGGTCTCACCATCCCCAGAATAAAAAGTTTCTTTCTCCAGTCTAAATCTCCCCTCTTTTAGCTTAAAGCCATGACCCCTTGTCTTGTTTAGTTTAAAACAATCCCTTTAGTTAAAAAACATCACCCTTGGGACCTGCTAAAAAAAATCATCCCCATCTTTCTTGTAAACCCCCTTTAAGTATAGTCAGGCCACAACAAGGTCTCCCCAGAATACTCTGCGTTTCTCTAAAAGCCTCAGGAGATATCCGTGCAATGCAGTTGACCACAATGGAGGCTTTAATCCCTTATAATGCCAGAATACAGCCCCTTTCTTCCTGCAGCAGGATATGGGAACTGGCTCATTATTTCCATGGGCTGGAAAGGGCGTGAGAGATGGTGACACTGCAGAGGTAACTGGGGCACTTCAGTTGCAATGACGCTGCTGCAGGGCCACATCATTCACTTAAAAGCCCCCAGCAGTGCTGAAGCACAGGGTTCAGTGCATTGCTTCGGAGGAAGAGACCCCACATGCACAGCAAGGACGGGCAGAGAAGGAGAGGAGGCTGGGACAGCTGCCACCTCACATGTTGCACCAGAGCGGGCCGCTGTGTTAAAAAGCCAGGTGATAAATCCAGGAACAAGAATGAGGAGAAGATGAAGCAAACCAGAGGCCAGCAGCTTCACTGCAATTGTTGGGGCCATTCCCATGGCAGCACCTGGTGAAACAATTTACCCTTTCCTCCTGCAGAGTAGAGCATCAAAACAGTTATGGTGCTGCACTCTCAGATGTGATTTAAAGCAGACAGGGACTAGTGGTCAAGTAGCTGTTTCAAAGAAGGCTCTGCTCCATCTTTGCACCCTGTGGGCATCTGCTCCCTGGCAAGAGCAAATGCTGGGTCACCCTGTCCAGGGGCAGGCTGCACACATTGATCCCTGAGGAAACCAGGGAGAGCAGCTTCACACCTGCAAGTCTAACCTAAGCCTCAGTCATGGAGGTAACTTTGGCCTTTCTCCAAGCTCCAGTTCCCCAGAGCATCCCTGGTGACAAGTGGGAGGACCTCTCATCTATTTGACCACTGCTCCTCGTGCAGCAGTCAGCGGGAAAGGACACAGAGAGGATCCATGGGAGTGAATGAAGCAATTCTTCCCAAATGGCATGAATAAAACACATCATAATAAAGTGAGGAAAAGCACCTTTGATTTTTATTCATTTGCAACGCAGCTATCATCCCTAATTTTAGCTGCCAGCTTCTAAGTTATTTTCAAGGGTTTGGGTCCCCTACATTTAAAACAAACAAACAAACCAAACAACCACCAGGCACAAAGCAGAGAGGTAACAGCAGCCCTGTGCTCCACCAGCCCAGGCAGACACAGAGTCCCACCAGCAGCACTTGTCCTGGCAGAACGAGCCCTTCTGAAGCTCCTTAGGTCACAGCTTATCCTCAGGCCTGTTCAGAGATGCTGGATGCCACAGCTCTCTCCTCCACATGGCAAAGGGCTGCAGCTCAAACGGGCAGCACCGTCAGCCTTCAGGAGCAGCAATAGTTTAAAGGCTGCAGTATCTCAAGGGGCATCAGCTTTGCCAAAAACATGACTATTTCCCCTGGGATGGGCAAAGTTTTGAGCTGAGTTTCTGAGAGCTCCTTAGTTTCTTTTGTTCCTTTTTTTTTTTTTTTTTCCTCCTTTTAATTGCATTGTTTTACTGAACCTTTCTGGGACACTGCATTATGATGCACTCCACAGAGCTAGGCTATGACAGTTCACCTTAAAGGATTAGGCAACCATGGAAAGTATTATAGCAATGCAGTTTATGTAGACCTGGAATGTATTCTCCAACGAGATTAACCTATCTAATAGGATTTGGGGAAGCTTTCAGGGCCATTAGGATGCCCCGTACATGCTAAAGGCTCCAGATGCTGTAACCATTTGATTTAATCTAATCAAGACTGCCTAGGTGCGTTCTGACAGTGATGTTTCTGTCATTTTCATATTACATCTCAATGGACAACTTTCATCCAAGTTCCATCGTGTACAAACAGGCAAATACATTTGAAGCTAATCTTCAATTATAAGAGCCACTAATTATTAAAGCCTGGGTTTAGAGCTGGTTATATTCTAATCCTGCATGGTACGGAGCATTCCCCTCAGTGCTGCTAAAGGGACATCCAATGTCCCCATCTTCCTTTATTTTACCTTATAAACCATTTCACCCTGTCATTATTTGTCATTCTTTCTTAGGAGGAACCCTCAGTGCCCCGGGTGCCAGGTGCTGTGCAGATCAGCAGTGCTAAGGATCAAAAGAAAATAAAAACAGTCTTATCCCAGTGCTCTTGCCGTGCAAACACACATAACCAGAGGCAGCCGCAGGCCAGCGCGTTACGGGAGAGCGTGTCGGGGAAGGGAGACGGAGGGGGCCTCTCTACAGACATCTCATTTGATAAGCAAAGACGATGCTATAAATCGCACTGATGAGCGCCTACCCTCTGGAAGTGAGCAAAGCCCGATGAGGGATGAGCAAGTGCAGGAGTTACCATCTGCTCGGGGCCTTTTAGCCACTAACAGAAACATTTCCCTTCTCCACAGGTTAAACAGATCCTCAATATACATTCTTTAAATCCCAGCCTGGAGATGAAACTAAAGGCCCACCTCACAGGCTGGCAAGCATCCTCAGCTGACAGAGAAGTAGAGAAGGTGTCTAACAGCCCCCCCCACCCCCCAAACCTACATGTGTCAATTGTGTGCACACAGCCTCCACCAAGCAAAGAAAGCACCTGAGCATCTGCAAGTGAGAGCATCTGGAGCAACATCTGGAGCACCCAGTTGCGCTCTTGCAGGTATCTGCTGATTTACCATCTCTGTCCTCACAAGCCTGGGGCAAACCAAGATCTTTAGGAATCAAGAAATTGCATTGAAGAAAGTCCTGACCACCCCTTGAGGTGAATCTGGTACAGGTCACCTTGGCCTTTAGACATCCATCCACATCATTTTAAGCGCACAAATTGCAGCTCTAGAGCCAGCTGACTTTAATCTGAATTGGGCTGGCTCAGCAATGCTCTGAATCTATTCAGCCCGCCTTCATGTTTATTTTCAAAGACTAGTTTAGGCATCTCTTCCTCAGTGATACTCATCAGAGGAAAGCAGCAAAGATGAAAGCCTGTAGCAGCCTCTGGGCAGGATTTGTCCAACCCTGTAATTCTGTTCTCAACAGACCAAAATCTGAGAGGTATGGACATACCAGGAAACGTGAACCATTTCAGCTGATCCTGACTCATCAGGCTGTGAGGAAAGGATTCCTCATTCCCCGAGCATCTTCTCATGCAACTAACTTTTTTTTTCTTATATGACTATTTTTCAGTGGAAAAAAAAAAAAAGTATTTTTAGGACTAAGGCTAAAAGGCTCAACGTATGTTATTGGTAACTCAGAAATGTCACGTTCCTCCCAAAGCCTTCAACCCTACAGAAATCGTCAGCAGCCTGGCCCTCTTGGCTTGCCCATGCTGCAGAACAAATATTGTCAGTCTTCCCGTTGGGCTTGTGTGAAATCAGAACACACCACAGGCACAGCACGTGGTCCATTTCTGTTTTAGGGGCTGTCTCACACACAGCAATTTGTGGTTGCAAAGGGCTAGTGGAGGTTACTGAACTAGCATTTCGGGAGACACCAAAACAAAGTCAAGATGGATGCAAGAAGGCAGATGTTCAGCTCTGTAACACCGAGGAGCTTCACTGATTTCAAAGGCAGTACATTCAGGTGCAACGATCACCAATTTCTGGACTAGTGCATGATGCCAAACACCAAATGTTCCCTAATCTCACATCAAGGCACAGGAGACAGTAACAACTACAGACCAAGTTGAGCGAAATCTATCATTGGCACATACTAATAACTTCATATGCAAATTGACCAACTCATTCCAATCCTTCTCCCTGTTGCATTCATGGGAAAAGACAGGTTTAGCTCTGAAATTCCCTCAAAATGCTTGAACATTGCATTTGTTTTCAAATGAGAATTAAATCTGTATTCAGGACATCCTTCAGACATAAGCTGGTTCTAACTCCAATCAAATCATAGTTTTGTTTTTCTTAAACAAGTTTTGTCACCTCTAGAAGCCTGGCCAGAAACAAAAGGCCCCATTGCCTAATTAAATCCACAGAACCAAGTCGTGCAGATGCAACTCTGGCTCTGCCACGGATGCTGCAGGTGACCTCAAGCAAGTCACATAATAGTTCCCAGACTGCCTGTCCCACAGGAGAGCTCTCAAAGTTATTTCATTTTAGCTCAGTGAATACTGTTATGTCTTTGGGAAGAAAAGAATGGAAAAAAAAAATGCAAATAGCTTCATGTTCTTTCACATTGCTGCAGCCTAATATTCTTTTTTACTTCAGTGTTTTTATAATGTGGTGGGGGTTTTTTCCTTCCTCTTTCTATGCACTGGGTGTTTGTATAATGAAAGCAGTACAAGCTGCTATAGGTTATGCCTTGATTCCTTTGAGCTCTCTCCTGTTTATCATTTCCCTCTTCCAGAGCTGCTCTGGCTTGGACAGGAGGGACCTAGAAGGGGGAGAGGCTCAGGACAGAGCCCATATTTTGATAGAGGTTAACTCCAGTTTCTTAACCTGCCATTTGGCCACAAATTAAAAGCCATCCCAAAATAGCCTGGAACACTTAGGCAAAGTTGCTTAAATGAACCAAAAACCGAATGCAACTCCTATATCAAATCCAGGCGCTGCTTTAAAAAATAAATAAATAAATTCTTACAGACTGCACAGCCCCATCACTGTCTACAGAAGCACCAAGCACAAGCTCAGCACTAAAGGATCTTTGAAAATTATGAAGTATAGGCTTAAACAGAAGAGATGACCCACTGCTAGTTTAGACCTTAAAAAAGAAAAAAAAATTTAAAATTGCCTTTTCCTTTCAAGCTCAGACTTCCACGTCAACTTTGCAAACTCTGCAATTTAACAAAGCTGATGTTAAAAAAAAAAAAGAGAGAAAGAGAAGCTATATCTGATCTCATCAGCCATTCTGTCTTTAAAGCATTTGACTACAATCCGCACCAGACATACTTAGCAAACTTTAAAATACAGCCTCTCAACATTGTTACAATTAAGTCACTCTGAAATGTCATGAAAAGCAATCTAGTCCCATTAAAATCTTCACACTCATTAAAAAAGCACTTACAGACTCGAAAATGTTCCTAATACATTATTTAAAGACACAAGATGTACAGTGACTAAAAACCTTGTACAGAAAGGGAATAGCAACAGTCTGCTTTAAAAAGGGCTGGGTGCGTGCGTGCAAATTTGTGTTATAATTAGCTAATTGGGAAACTGCAGGTAGAAAGCAGTTTGTAATATACTGGGTTTTGTCTAGGGTTTTTATTTATTTCCTTTTTTTTTATTATTATTAAAGAAAGAGGAAAAATGGTGCTTTCTTTTTATGGAAGTGAAAAAGCCCATTGTAGGCAATTTACAACCGTTAGGCAGATGACATGTGCCAAAGCCACCTCTTTTCCTGGAAGGGGTAGGGAAAACCACAGGCATCCTCCAATGCCAGACAGACAAAGAACGGGTCACTCAAAGTTGTGCCTGTGAGAACTGGAAAAGCAGAAACAAAGACAAACGACTGTAACCAAGTCACTGTCCTCCTACAAATGCTGTATTTTTTTTATTTTTTTTTTTTATGTTAACAGCATAAAATTTGCATCTTTATTGAGCCCATTGCTGGATGAACCATGTTTCTCCAGGGCCCCAGAGCAATGAAACAACAGTGGATGCTTCTTCCAGTGAAGGCTCTCGCTTCTCCCTGCACCTCACCTCATTTAAATACTTTGATTTTTTAATAAGGTTCCTCACAATTTTGACAAATGCAAGAAGGGAAGCAGGCTGCAGAGAGGCATTCAGACTACAGAGAAGAAACAGCATTTGAATGAGCTGAAAGAACAAGAAAGAATCTGAAAAGATGGATAACTGTGAGGGATCCCCTGGTTCTCAGCAGTACCAGCACAAAGCCTCTTATTTCAGTGACTTGAATTCAGGGGAGGGGGGGCAAAGAAAAACATTATTTACTTGCAGAGAATGAAATTCCCCACACACTACAGACATTTCCAACCAATCAACAACAAAACAAACCAACCAAACAACAACAACCACAGACAAACATCACAACAAAACAAACAAAGTAACTCCATGTAAGTCAACTTTCTGAACAGTTTCATTCTCCCCTAACCAGAAGCCAGGATGTTGTTGGAAAGCAGCTCTGTCCTTTCAGGCAGAGTGGCTCAGGAAAAGCACAGGGCTCAGCCCAGCTTGCCCAGATGCCTCCAGCTACCTCTCAGCCTTTTCCCCAGAAAAAAAAATGACTGGAATGACTGACCCAGTCAGAGTCAGTCAGCTGATGACTGGCACACTGACCCAGTCAGTGTCCACCTTGCTGGGTGCTCTGCCAACAGCCTGTACTGAAGGTCTAAGGAAGATCAAAACAAGCTCAGTGCATAATGAGTCTACCCAGAATAAGCAGCCACCTGCACAAGTTGTGACTAGGGATCTCCTGAGTCATGCTCTTTAGCAGCCTTGAGCTGTGAGTCTTCCACAAATGCTTCCAGCAGCTTTCCAAACCCACATCAGCTTCTCACACCCACCCAGAGGTGATAATTTCCACAGCTCACTGCCCACTCACAGGAAGAAATATCTTCTTCTGCCTGTTCTGGGCCTCCACACTTCATCTGACACCTCTAGGTCTTGCACAAAGACGAGCTTGAACAGTCACTCTCCATCTACCTTATTCATGGCTGAATCAATGTTTATCACATTGCTGTTTAATCATCCCTCTTCTACAGCAAAAAGCTCTGCTCTCTTCACCCATTCCCTACAGTGAAGGTATTTTCCCTCTCTCTGATCACCACCTTCACAGCCCATCTCTGTACCTCTTCCAGTTTTATTATACCCCCCAGAGATGGGGGGACATATTTAAGACACAGCAATCCATGGATGTGTACAGTGATAGGATGACATTTTCATTTCCTTCTCTATTTCTCCTCAGCAACTCCTAATACAGCATTTATTCTGTGAATGTTCGTGAGCCCTGAACTGGCATTTCATCAGGGAAATCGGAGTCCTCAGAGGGCAGGAAGAGGATTATGTGGAAGCTGTATATGAACCAAGAAAGCATCCTTCCTCTGCCCATCCACAGCCCAGGAGTCCTTAGACTCATGGCCCAACATCTACATATAGGTGGGACAGAGCAGGGCTGGAGGCATGTATCTCCATAGGGCTGGAGGCATGTATCTCCATAGGGCTGGAGGCATGTATCTCCATAGGGCTGGGATTCAGGCTCTCTTGAGCCTTGACCAACCTGGGTTAGGACATTAGAGTTGAAGCACAAAGAGGTATCATAATGTTTCTACTCAAGGTCCACTATGAGCATGCTCAAGGCACATCCAAAAACTTGGTGACTGAAGGCACTGGCAGAGTCTCTGGTTCAGGCTGTAGACCCCAGAATCATAATACCCATTATAATACTAACAGTAGTCAGCTAAAGCATCTGAGTAAGATTCAGCTTTTGATACCCTCAGGAGGGGGATACAAAAGCAGTGAGTAGACTATGTGAATGAGTTTATCTGAGAGAATAATGAGGTTTATGTCAAAGAAAAGCCCATTGTAGGCAATTTATGATAGTCATGCAGGTTAGAGAAGGGGGGGGTGGGGAGCACAGGAGAAAAGGAGATCAAAGAGAGAAGCATAAGCATCTTTTACAAATGCCAAAGACCTGAAATAATGTCATTTTAACTGCTGGATGCACTTCAGCTTTCAGGAAAATCAGTCACGATAACCAGTAACTTCTCAAGTCGTAGGCAGCACAGTTGTTCTCAGATAAGCTCTCCTTCGCTCCATGTCTTCACCTTGCAAAATCTGCTCCTGCTCTCAAACACGTCCCTGGGCCCCCACTGAACAAAGGTCACCAATTAAAGGGAACAGCATGATCCCATTGCGACATGGACCGTTGCTCACCAGTGACCCAGTGTACAGCACTGACTGGTTTTCACCTGTGAAATGACTGTAACTGAACTTGGGTCTCTAGAAGCACAAGTCTCATGCAGATCTTAACCTATGAATACTCCAGCCTGTGCAAAGCTTCTGTAACCATTCTCCCTGGAAAGCAAAAGGAAGGATCTGAAATAATGACTGTCCTTGTACAAGGTGTATCTTTCAACAACCTCCTTCTCAGCTGTGCTCCTTACAGTAGAAAATCTCACCCCCACAATCCCATCCTCTCTCACATTCTGACCTGCCCTATTCATGCTTTTTTTCAGTAGACCTTAATGCATGATGCAAATAGAAGAATGTTTCAGGGCATAAAATAGGTAAGAACAGTCTGGATGTATTTTATTACAGTACTTTATCATTTAACACACAATGGAGGCTTGTATTGTGAAACACCACCCCCCCTGAAGGTGTGAGATTCTATTTCGGTACAATGCAACAGCCTCCACAGGAGAACAGCTTGTTTTAACCTCAGCTCTAGTATAATTTCCAAAAATGCAAAGATAAAAGCTCACCCCCATTAAAAAAATGTGCTATTGTGAGTACTGAACAAATTTAACACAGCGAGAATGCAGGGAACTAACTACAGCTAGTCCTCATAGGGTTGAAGTGCCTGATCTTGAATCTCCAAACAAAAAGGCAGGGGTTGGTAAATGTACAGCTGTTTCTGTCTCTCCTACATGCCTCCCAGCGCTGGGGGATTCCCACAGCTCTAAGATTGATGTTGTGAAAATGCCTCTAAAGCCAAGGAAGAGGTTTAGCTAAATCAAGGCAAGGGACCATCCCAGCAGCATAAGAAAATGAGTATGTAAACTACATCCATCAACAAATGGCACTCGCTGCTGCACACACTGGGCTCACTCCAGTGACTCCCAGCACCCCTCCTTTCCTCGCTCAAAGCACCTCCTCAGGCCAACAGCACAGTTTTCTCCCTCTGCTTCCCTTCATTTGGGGACTCGCTATTTTGAGTTGGAGGAATCTGCAAAGGCTCAGCAGAGAAGAGCCTAGAGATTAATTCACCTTTTCCTTCAGTCCTTATAAAAGTGATTTGTTATGTTTATTATTATTATTCCTTAAATCCCTTCAGCTTTAAGCACCCCTACAGCCTCCTCTTCCTATTGGGACCCTTTGCAGAGCACCCAGCATGCAGGCAGGAGCACTCGGCAGTGGTCACAGGGAATGCAGAGCAGATCCTGGTCCCTCTCAGCAATCAGCTTGTCTTCTAAGGAAGGATAAAGAGGTCTCATCACAAGAGTTCATGAAGGCAGCACAAGTCCTGTCTGAATGCAATGGGAGTGGGACTGGCCCCCAGATGACTCATCTGTCTCTCAAACATCACAAAGGACCATTCTGGAAGGGAACCCCTGCTCTCTGAGACTGGCAGTGCTCTGCACCATCACGGGGAAAAACACCAAGGGCAGTTCCGAAGAGATCTCAGCAGTGAGCATCTGTATGTCCTCACAATCCAGCAGGGTATCTTTGAACGGAAGACTTTGCTAAGGCAAAACCAAACACAAAGCACAGTAAAGTCCAGGACTAAACAACTCAGGAGGAAACGCTGAAACACGGCACGTGCACCGGCAGCGCAGATCTCCTGTTCCCATCACCACCTCTGTCCATCTCCATCCACAACTCTCAACCCCCAGCTGCTCATTCAGGGTACTCCCATTTACTTCAGCAGAGGATTTTGGATTCCGTCTCAAATAATTGACTTTTATGTGCTTCTAAATCTCATATGCTACTAAAATATTTGCTTTGCAAGCAAGTGCCTTTTCCAGGAAAGCAAGGTGTGGAACAGGTACACCCCTGAGGGCACCTGCCAGTCAAGCAAGCATCTCACCACCTCAGAAGCATTCCCCACGAGAGCAGGGGTTGCTAGAAGAGTCAGCTTGGCATGTCCAACGGGCAGATATCTGCCTGGGTCAATGCCCCAGGAGATCTTGTTTCATGGCAAAACAATTGCTCATAAAAATTCCATTTAAGTTACTATAACTTAACATTGTCCAAATGAAAACCCAGGGGCTACAACTGAACCCTGGGTGACTCTACTGAGTTGAAGGGCATTTTTTTTTTTTTTCCATGCTTTTTTTAATATTCGTTGATCTGAGCAAACATAATAATCACCATCTGTTATGAACACAGATGGAAAGAAAAAAAATAAAATAAAAAAAAATGCACATGCAAAACTGGTGTAAACCAGCAGTAAACCAGCATAAATCCTCTGACCCCAGCAGCTCTGTTAACACCCAGGTAAAGTGTTTCATTTAATTTCTGCCTGAAATTGCTCATAACATTAAAAATGCACCTTTAGCCAGAGGGGCTTTGGGTTGGTTTCTTTTTGTTTGGGCCACTTTTTGTTTCCTTTTTTGTTCTAATGCTCTTGTACACTAAGGGGAAAAGGATCTCAGATCTTGACATTCCACTTCAGTAGAAAGATGTCACAGGCAGCAGCATCTGTGCCTCTGCCTGCCCAGTCAGTCAAGCACCTCCTCAGCCCCCTCCATTACAGGGCTGAGACACTGAATAAATTCCCTCAGCTCCTACAGAGGGTAAAAACAACAAACCACCAGCAGGAATGTTTAATGACTGTGCAATGGAAAACAAATGGCTTAAAAATGCAAGTGCTTTTTGGGAAAGTAAGCTCTCCACTGCTGGAGAAGGAGCTGAAGCCAATTGGATCCTTAACCATCACAGGTGCTCTTGCCACCAAGCGTGGGGCCAGTCCAGTGGCCCCACCACAGAGACCTGGCAGGAGGCAATGCCCCAAGTGCTTGAGACCCTCAGGCACCTGCCTGCTGAGATCCTCTGCACCATGTTGGGGGAGCACAAGGGACCCCGCCAGCTCTGGTTTATTTTTGCAGATGCACTGGGTGGAGGCAGCTGCAGACAAGGTAGCCTCATGGCTGGAGGGTGAGCAGAATACACCATGCCCACACTCACTGTTTGCACAGTAAATACAGTACCACAGGAGCCACTAAAAGGAGACACAGGCTTACCCAAAATCCAAACACTTCTGGCTCATGGGCACAGTGCTACTGGTGACATGGACCAGCTCCCATCCAGACCACTCAAGGATAAGTCAGGGCAATAAGTTCTGAAGAAAGAAGTCCTGTCCCCACGTATCCTCCAAGTGTGTGGCATCTTGGAAATTGCTTCAAAAACTCAAGCCCCGCTCTCTTCAGCGGTGAGGCTGGACAGAGATGGGACAGGACCAGCTCCAGCAGTCCCAAACACAACGCTGAACAAGGTCATCAGTAGAAGCCGTGGCAGCTTCATGCCGAGACACATGCCTTTTTACATGGCTTGGGCATTGCATCTCAAGATACCCAACACAATGTAAACCACCAGCAATACCTAGACTTATGGGAGAAGAAACAGGGAAAAAGCAGCAAAAATATGGATGAGATTTTCCAGTGTCCACGTGTAATGGCAATAGATTCGCAAGATCTGGCTATCAAGTGGTTACCAGTGCTTTTTTAGAACAAAAAAACCAACCAAACAACCAACCCACCCACAACACCTCTATCCTCCCAACCACTACCTTGCTTTCATTCCCATTTCAGTATAACCTCTGCAGCCAGAATGCTAACAGCACTAGAGAACAGCACAGAGCAGCAAGAGTCCAGGATGAGACACTCCAAATGGTTATAGGAATTGATTTGAGCAACAGGGGGATGGTTGATGGATTTGGAGCATTTTTACGGGTTCTGGTGAGAGCCAGCACTGAAATGATGCTGGACTTCAAGTGGAATGGGGTGTCTCTCATCACTGCAACTGGAAAAATAAACTAGGAAAGCTCAGTTGTGATGTAGGATGAATAGCAATTGGTTTCCATCTCTGGTGACTTGCGAATTTATTACACTCCTAAAGCGTATCAGACTGATCTCAAACCTTCGCGTTGTCACGGGTTTCCTGGACAAGCAGGATTATTTCAGGATTAATCCTTCACTAGATTTAGCAGTGCCTCAGACACTAAAACTCTGCATGAGAGCCAATATCACCGATTTCTCCACCTGACTTTTCTTGGCTCACTCTACGAGTACTGGCAGGTATTTATAAGACCCTGGCATCATTCAGCCCAGGGCAATTAGCATTATTTTGTAAAAAAGGACTTAAAGTGCATAGAACCATACCAGAACACTGTTCACATTGCCCTCGTCAGGCTAACAGACAGGGGTTACACTACCTACTACTTTATAATACACCTATTATACACATTTTTTCCTGGATAACAGTAAGCCTGAGTCTTTTGCAGTCCTCAGGGAGTCTTCTCACTGATGAGGTGGATCTGGCTTGTAAAAGGCAGAGTGACCTAAAATCTGAGGCTTAAAGTGTTGCATAACCTTTGAAATAATAATAATAAAAAAATAAATTACAAATTAAATTTCCAAATAAACCAGGACCTCAAGGGAAAAGTCTCAGCTCAGTATTCAGGAGTCTTCAGCCACAGGTTTCTAGCCAACACTGAATGTAGATGGAAGGCTAAACTCCACCCCCCAAGCAAAAAATATGGCCTTTAGGTTTCCCATCCCAAGGGACTAAGAATGGAGAAGTGGGTTATTTGCATTTACACTGAAAAAATGTGTGTTGTCAGATAGTGAAAGAAAAAAAAAAGTTAATATAATGCCCTCCCTGAATTTTACCCTGTGAAATCAAGAGAGCGGGCAAGAAAAACAGACGTCAGGAGAAATCATACAACACCTTTACATGCCATCCTGCTTCTATTACTTTACAACTGAAGACTGTGGGTAGACATCTCTACCATCAAGGCAAGATTTACAAAGAAAAGCGACCAACCAACCCTGAAGTTCCTGTCTTGATGTTTTCACATCGTATCAAGGATCTAACAGTAGGTACCACAAAGCTTCCTGAAACACAACAGCATCAGCCATACAGGATAACAGGTAATTTTACATTTGGTGGGTGAGGTTACTTTATGGCATCCAATGTCAATGCCACAGCAGCAATCTCCCTACCTGTCAAAACAAAACAAAACAAACAAACAAACAAAAAATCCCCAACATCACCATGTCAGCAGAGCACTGCAGTCTGGTTTGGGGTTGATTTGGGGCAAGGGAAGATTTTGCTTATTTGCTGTCTGCCCTGCAGATCACAGAATCATTAAGGTTGGAAAAGACCTTCAAGATCATCAAGTCCAACCTTCTAACCCATACCTCCATGACCACTACTCTATGTCCTGAAGTGCCTCATCTAAATGTTTTTTGAACACCTCCAGGGATGGTGACTCCACCACCTCCCTAGGCAGCCTGTTCCAATGCTTAACTACGCTTTCAGCAAAGAGCAATCAGCAATGGTTTTTCTTCTTTGTGAACCATGAAAATTAAAATCCCCAGTGCATTTGAAACATGAGTATGCTTATGTCTCTGCACAGCGACAAAGCATAAGCTTTATCCTGTACAAAAGATGATCACAAAGGCAAAATTCAGTTCAAGTGCTCTGTTTTCACAAGGATACTGAGAATAAAAGGTGCAAACAACCCAGAAAGAAATGGGGCTGACCTGTCCCTCATCTCTCTTCAAACACTAACTTCATATCCCTGGCTCTCGGCACAACAGACTGTTTGAGCAGCAGCAGGTCTGCCTTATCCAGGGCACCACCTAGATATTATGTCTAATTTCAGAGGCAGAGAAAATACAGACTCTTGAAAACGTTACTCCCCCTCTGCATCTGTGGGCTGAGCAAGGCGGCGAGCTCAAGCCCCAGGCAGCCACCAGACGGTTTCCATCTCAAGGCTCAAGGCACACGGTGCAATCGCACAAAAGCCGAAAATGAGACTTTATATACACGTGCATTCGCACTCAGACACACGGGGAAAATTGCTATCAATTATGCTAGTTAATTATACATTATAATAGAATTAGAGTAAACCCTCCTCATTATCTCCTGGTTCAGACCCCGCTCCGCAGCAAGCTGACCACATGCTGTACTAATGCCAATAGTCCTTTCACGTTAACCTTTATCTGCGTCTCGCAGCTTCGCTGTTTGCTCTGCGTATCGGGCTTGTTTTGACCTTGTTCCTGGCTGACCTTTCATTGAAATCTAACATTTGTAGCAATCCCAGAGACTGGCTCATCTCCCACAGCCTTGCAACCACGATGCATTTTTCTACAAGGGTCTGAAACACAGGACACCTTGTTTTTGCCTTGTTACCGGCATCCTCGCCTGCCCTCGGAGGTCCTCCGCCTTTCGCGCTTCTCACAGAGGCTATGACACTACCCAGACAGTTTACAACTGCTGCTGGATGTTCGGTTATTAAGAGGAAATCCTGAGGGACGTTTCATTATTATTATTATTGCTATTTTACACAGAGGCTGTCAAAAAGGGATAATCACATACATGCCTACGAGCAGCAGCACTGAGTACCCCGGCTGCGCCCCTTGCTGCTGCAGGAGGCAGGATGCTGACCCCCCCCCCCCCCCCCCCCCCCCCCCACCCCCCGCCGCCCCCCCCGGCGGACCGTACAGCAGGCGACTCGACCGCGGGCGGCCACCGCCAGGGCCTGCAGAGCACAGGCACTG
>JANIJG010000396.1:0-20545 GCA_024611175.1 Megaceryle torquata | reverse complement strand
AAAAAAAAAAAAAAAAAAAAAAAGAAGAAAAAAATAGAAAAACTCAGAATGATGTTTTTCCATGGAAGGATTACAGAGAAAAATCCATCAGGAGGAGGAAGAGTCCATTCAAAGATGGCAAAGTCCCAACTGACACACAACTGATTTGACACAGTAGTGCAGAGAAGACAGTAATTTAAATTCCCAGGAGCACAGGGAGCACGGTTTAACAGAGTTCCCTCCTTTTCCACTACAGTAATAACACAAAGCTGCAAACAGCATCCTGGTTTCAATCTCTGCTGTGCATTCCCTATAACCCTCCTCATCAACTTTCATGGGGGTTTAGGTGTCAGAGATGAAAACTGACTAAAATCACTTTTGTGAGGAAAGGTCCAGAAGCAGATTTTTGGCTGGTTGGGTTACGTTAGGAAAAAAAAAAAAGAAAAAAAAAGAAAAAAAAAAAAAAAGGAAAAAACAGGAAAAAAAAAAAAGAGAGTGAACGAAGCTTTAGCTCAAAAATGGTTGAAGCTTCCAACTTGGCAAAGGGAGGTGTTAGTGAAAAAAGTAATAATCCCCTCTGAAATATCCTAAAAATAACAATCAAGCTCAACTCACAAATAAGGGCATGGAAAAATTCGCTTCATGAGACCTTCCTCTACCATACCAGCATATTGTCTCTGAGACAAAGCCAACACGGCTACTGAGAGGTGGCAGTGTTGGTAGCTGAGGATGAGACACACCAAAGGTTCAGAAACAGGTAAATTTGTGTTATTAAGCAGAAGTGGCAATGGTCACACACATACACCAGCAGCAGGCAGAGCACACCAGCTGCCTCCCTGGCTTCACTCTGCCCACATCGTAGAGACAAAAAAGGGGCTCATGACACACCGGGACTGAGACAAACCTCAGTGTCTCTCCATCTGCCCCTAAACACCCATGGAGGTAGATGCATACCCCCCCTGCATGCACAGACCAGAACGTGCCACTGCCAGGAAACACTGTGATGACAGGGAAAGAGCTTTTTTTTTTTTTTTTTACCCTGACCCTTTCTTCTCCCAAGATATAAAGCTTAAACAACTCAACATTTAAGGATCATCGACAAAAGTCACAAATAGCTATATTTTTAAAAATTGCTTTAACATTTTAAACCCTCAAATGTCATCCAAAATAACTGCAGTCAGCTTGAAAAGATGGTATTTTCCACTTTGCAGATGTCCAGTGGAAGACTTGCAGAGGGTTTAGGTCTCGCTTTCAAATGGCGTCATCTCGGCCTTGCAATGGAAACTCTTCTTTCTTCAGGGAGGTTTAGTAAATGGAGAGGAAGCAATGCTCCGAGCCCAAGGTAAACAAAGGCCATGCCACTCCATCCCCAGGGAAACAGGGAGCACTGGGAACAGCCTCTGGGTGATGGACACAAAAGGCCCTGACCACTTCTGCAAAAGGCATGAACCCAACTCCATGTCAGCGGCTGAAGAGCCAAGAACCGGTCAACTGAGCGCGATGGGGCTCTCCCCAGCTCCTGCTGCTGTGCCCTCCTCCAGCCCCTTCCCAGAAGCGAGATAATCTGGCCTTTTAAACAGGGTTCACAGCACTTGACCCCAAATCCGCTGAGCGAGAGAAAACGGAGCGAGTAGGCCAGCGTGTCAGGTGTTAGGATGAGATGCTCTTTTAATACCTTCCAGGTTCTGAAAAGGCTTTTTATGCCTTAGTTCCACCCTTTTTTAATACTATGAGGGCAAAACTGCACTTACGGGGGAAAGGAGCATAAAAAAAGGTAATAAACATTTAATGATCCAATAATTGGTTATATCAGAGTAATCACTGTTCAGTAATTAACTCCCATTCCTGCTTGCTCATTTGATATTTTCTGTACCCTTTGATAGGCTCCTGTGACTATCAGCATTCCTTAGAAACTCTTACACTGAAACCTTTTGATGAAGCTAAAAAGCAACGATACCATTAATCACTACACACGTCCCAGTGGCTTTCAGACTCTGAGACAGGGCCCTTCCTCTTTGCACATCGCTCCTCAGCCGTCTTTAATGCAGCCACTTGGCCCTCGGATCTGAGATTTTTCTCCCAGGCTTCTTCACGTTACAGGAAAAATGAATTAGCTATACATTTTTCTATGCCAAAGGGTTAGTGGGACAGCACACCAATGCAAAATTACATCTTGAAAGATAACAAAAAAAAAAAAAATAATGACATTGTGGTATCACAGAAGAATACAGGGAACAGCTGCTATGTTGCTGCAATGTAAAACTAGAATTAAACTCAGGTTAGTGTCGCTTCCAAGTAACTGCCCACAGTAAGCAAGGAAAGACAGGCACTGGGCTTCTGCTGCCTTCACCGGTCCTCTCTTACCTGCAGTAACACAAAGTAGTGGGAGAGCAGAGTGTGCTGGCACGGCTTCACTTCAACCATGGCAATCGTACTGTGGCTTAGGAAAGAGGGTGAGGGCTCTCCCTGCAAGAGTACCCAGATACCAGCTTTATCCAAACAGGTACCACTTCAACCCCATGACTCAATCTAGCCAACAGTAGTTAAGGATTTTAAGACAAACTCATATAATGGAAGGAGGCTTCATTTCTGGTTTTTAAAAATTAAAAAATATGTTACATAGTTTACTTCACTAGAGTAAGAGCTCTGTGATTTAACAGCTGTAATTTGCTTAAGAAAAATGATGATACAGAAATTGCTGACTTCTGTTTTGTCTCCAAAGCAGAGATAATATTGCCCAGGCAAAAAAAGAACCCAAACCTAACTTCAGGTTACTCTGGAGTAGATTTTGATCTCGGTCACATCACCATAGAGCCAAAGTAATGCCAGGGCATTTCCTCACACTCTACATTTACTGCAGCCACCCTGGTCTTTCTCAAGACAACTATCTGCTGAACTTAAAACTAGTGAAGTTATTTTTTCCCCTTGAAGGAATCCTTTACCAGAAATTTATTTTCAGTTGCCACAACTTTATACCAAATCAGATCTGCTGCTTGCAGTGGAGCTGCCGTTGGCTGCCAGGGTCTTTGAGCAAGAGGTGCTTTTCTTCCAAAACATATACACACCTTCATCAGCACAGATCACAGAACAGTAATTTTTGCCTCAAAGGTTTTAAAAGATCAGGGGTCACAGAAAAACACAAGGGAAAAAAAAAAAAAAAAAAAAAAAGACATTCTTCACAAGTCAAATATTCTGCCCCAATTGTCAATATTATGCAAGATGCTGGTGCTGCAGCATTATATTTTTTAACTGCTGCTATATAAATTAACGACATGAAAGTCAGTTAACACAAGGAATACTGAAATTGAACATGATGAAATATCAAAGGTAATCAAAAACACGCAGACGAAGCAGTCAATCATTCACTGCACCAGCTAGCAGGATTTCTAAAGCAGGTTGTGTTGGAACTAAGGCATTCAAAGACCTGAACCAGAGAGAAGGTAAATTGTTTATATGTTACTCATGCACTTGAAGGCATTAGTAGTGATGGGAAGGGAGGGAGACAGAGAAACAGATTGGAAGGGGCAGGAAAATTAGAGAGAGCTCCTTGCCATTAATGGAAAAATAACTGCAGAGTGCTGTAACAGATTTCTCCTCTTTTGTATGCATAGGAATATTTATTTAATCAATGTTCTGTAACAAAACAGGCCTCTGGTGAGCTATCGTGGAGAGTGAACTCCATTCAGAGAGTGGTGATTTGAATCCTGCCACCTGTTTAGCTGGTATTGGAGAAAGCAACAATATGTGGCTGGATGGGAAGGTGTCTGCACCGGGGTGGGGGGAGGAAGCTACTCCCCCGGTAGCTTCCAAAAGTAATTACCTAAAGTAATGCTACATGCCAGGGAAATCTTGATGACTCGTCATTAACAGGACTTAATTGCAAGCAAAGCTGCAAAGTTCATTTCTCTTCTGAAGAAACAAAATTCAATCCTGTACAGAGGAGGTTTCAGCTTGGCAGTGTTACACCCAGACCTGAATCTGTGCTTGAAGCCAAACTCATCGCCACCATTGCTGTGCAGCCACACACTCCCACTCAGGCATCAGGCAAGGGGCACACAAAACATGAAAGCTTTCAGCAAACATGGGCTCACGCCAGCCCACGGGGCAACTGGACCGCCCAGCCATCCATTTCCATCCCACCCTTACCAGTGGTCACCCAGCCAAGCTGCCTGCTGGGACTTCTCCAGCACATCCAGGTGCGCTCTAGGCAAGCTGCCGTGTTTCACACGCCACGGGATGCTGAGCTGCATCGAGAGGCAGAGTCCAGACCACGCCTGGGCCCTGCTGCTCCAGGAGCTGTCTCACCACCAGACTCAACTGCCTGAAGCCCCCAGAACAAAGAAACTCATGCCACCCTCCCAAGCTTTCCCTAAGTTTTAAGAAGTCACCATTAGGAAACCTCACGTTAAGGATGTATTTATGGTTACACCTAATAACATCCCACTCCTGACTGCACCTAAGCATAAGCTTATTTTAAGTGGACTGTGCTATGATTTTTAACAATATATTCAAGCACTGTCTTAAAGAGGGACTGATCTAAGCATCTGCATGAACACTGTCCTTAAATAAAGCCCTGACAAGGGTCTACTGCAAAACCTGGGGACATCAACGGGAACTGCTCATTGGACCAAGTTTCTCTCTTTCTCACTGCTGCAAAAACAGGCCACAAACATGAACCCTGTCTTCATCTTACATGAACCTTACAACAAAGCAGCTTTGTTCCTAAATTCCTTACACAAGGACTAGAAGAACCCTGCATTTATCTACCTTTTATAGGCCAGTTAGTGACAGAAATGCACCAGTTTTATAGCATATTACACCAGCAGACCCCTGGCATTAATGACAGACTTAATTTGTTTGTCACTGTCACAGCTGCCAGGGTTAGTAATACACCCTTTAACATTTCTCCTAAGGAGAAATGAGAATTTCTTCCCTGTTTTGCAATGGATTTAAAGAAAGAGATTGCCATAAGCCAGCCTTGACATCCACCACAGCAGGGACAGATAACGCTGCAAATGATTTAAAAGTGAAGCAAGCCGGAACGAAGCAGCACTAACTTTTACATCATTAGTAACCATGACAGTCTAAAGGAAGATAAAGCACTAATCAGAATTTCACCGAGTTAACATTCACATCAGATTCCCTTAACAAAGTGATTGCTGACAACAATTTTAAGGCAAAAGTATCGCTTTATTTTAAAAGGTGGTTGACAATAAAACAGGTGCCTTCAGTTATTTCAGTATGCCTCCTAGCCAAGTCCCTGCTAGATGTATTCAAGCATTGGTGTTTTGATGTCCTACAGTTAAATTTATGTAGATATTTTATGTTAACCACTTACTACTTGAGCATCCTGCAGATGCTAATTAAGTAGCCAGACAATCTCTGAAGAGGGAAAGTATTACTAAACCCATTTTGCAGACAGGAAAACTCAGCTACAGCAAAACCAACACTCTAGCTCAAGGTGACACCAAAGCACGTACTTGACTTCACACTAAATAGTAGCTCACACATCAGCATTGTCCCCACAGACCTGCTTTTCTCAGTCAAGAAACCTAAATCTACAAGCCCGGGTGCAGCACCTCCCATGAGCATACACATGGACCTGAGCCCAAATCCCTCCTTATTCAGCACAACCACAAAGCAGGTGCTCACACGGCCATGCTGAACTGGGATGAAAGTAACTGCTTCAAGGTTACCAAAGACGACGGTGCTTACGTGGAAACAAACCCATGTCTCCCAAGGACCAGCTCAGCATCTTAATTAAAGAATGTGTTTGAAGGACAAGTGATATCAGAAGAGCTGTTTTGGGAGGGACCTGTACATACCCAAACACAACAGCAAGTGCATGGGGCAGAAGGTGAAGGTGGCCCCAGGCCAAGCAAGATCCCCCAACCTGCTTCGAAGTCCCAGCTGGGCAGAGTACTAAACTGAGCAAGTGGAAAAAAAATAATAACAAAACTGAAAAAGAAGCAGCTTTTTCATGGGTATCACCCCACTCGCTCTCTAGCTCTTCCCCTTTGGTGGTGCAAAGGGCATGAGCATTACTCCAGTCTGGAGAGAGGCTGCGTGCCACATCCCACAGCATGTGCATCCCGTGATGCAAACACTGCACTGGCCTCTCCTGAGAGAGGCACTGCAGACCTCAAACCTGCCCCAGAACATCCACACTTGAAATGGTGCGAGAAAAAAAGGTAAAAGCTGAACAGATTACCCTACACTGTGAACGTGTGGAGCTATACAGCATAAACATCCTTTCTATGCAAACATAAAGAAAATGCCCAAAATATTCAGAGTAGCAGCCCAGCATGGAGAACTGAAAAGAAAAACAAACACACACCTTAACACTTCAAAGCCAATTTTGCGGGTTTTACATTCTGTGTATTTTTCCATGTTGTAACTGGCACTTCCCTCCAATAGTCTCAAAAGTCTTGTCAGTGTGGCTGGCAGGACCTGATCAAGCCCTGCAAGCAAAGCAGGGTAAGGTGGGATGATGGCCCTGGAACAGAGGGGCAGCTCATACTGTGTACGGTGGTGTGAGAGATGCCTCCTCCCCCATGTAATCAAAAGGACATTATGTCAGATACCTTCAGTAAGTAAACTCTTCCCTAACCTCCAATGCCAACACAGTCAAGTGCAGCCTATCCAGAGGAAAACGTGGTGACCCATACGCTAACATCGTCATCTAATCCTTGAACTAAAGACAGTTTAATGCCTTTACAAATCCATATGTTTTCTAATACCACCATTGCTGTCAGCAGACTACAGGAGAGCCTCTTTGAAGATGGAAGTAAAATGACAAAGCACATCATTGTGAAGGCAATTATATGCTGCAGTAACCATTTTACAATGGCCCATATGGGCTGTATTTCAACAATGCAATTTCCAAATCTGCCTTAGCAAACATATATCTCCGTCCCAATCCCAGGTAGATTTTGCAAAACAAAATAAGACTGCAGCCAGAACAAATCCAAAATATGGATAACAGATGTAAAAATACACCAACAAGGATACCAGAGCAATTTTTTGTCAGAGTACCAAACAAAGAGAGCAGCCACAGCAGACCTTATGAGGCTATTCAGTGCAAAGCTACCCATTCAAGGGACTTAGAGACCTGGTTTTATCAGAAATCTGATTATACACTCGCATGCTTTCCCATGCAGCTGACCAATCCACTGTTAGCAGTTGTTGTCCTATCCACCTCCACAGAGACTGCAGGGCAGGGTAACTGCAATCCCAAATAAGAAGCTAAAAAATCAGATGTGAACCAAGGCTGTGCAAGCTTACTTCGGATCACCTCTGAGATCCGGGACTCCAGGGTTTACTGGGGGGTGTGGGGTGTGGTGTGTTTGAAAAAAAATACCCACAACCACACAAACAGAAAAACCAGCCAACCAACCAAAAACAAACACAACCCACACAGACAAATCGGGTCCTCACACTTCTGACAGCTGCAGTTTCAAACGCCTGTTCTGTTTGTTCCACTGCTTGGGCTCTGCTAAGGTACCTTAGGTCACTCCATCAGCCCAGTATCACCTCCAGCAGCTTCGGGGTTGCTCTCTGACTAGTCCCTTTGGAGGCACAGAGCAGCAAAACTGCAGCTCCAGCGCAAAATCTCACCCTTTTGTTCACGAGAGAAGCAGGAGGCAGGGCTGACAAGCAGCCTTCACAGGACAACATTATGCAAAAGCTGTACTCTAGTGAAAAGTGGGTGTAATTCTGGTTCTTTTCAGTAATCCCCTGTAGTGGTCCATTGCTTTTGGAGGCTTTGGGCTGAATACCTGTTTTGGGATATCCCTGTGCCAGTGGCACAGTTTTCTAGAGGCACTGGAGTGAGCCACAAAGAACAACCAACCAGACAGACGGACAGGAAGCGCTCAAAATCCTGGGAGGGTCACACACACTCAACCTTCAGGCAGGATCCAGGCTGCAGGACACCAGCTGGACAGCCCTACATACATTAGTACCAGCCATAAAGACAGGAATAGGCATGAACATCTTTCTTCCTGAACTGAAATAGTAGTAAAAAATGCTTTAAGCTGACTATAAGAAAGACAGAAATGGTAAAGGTGAAAATTTACAAGTTCATTGCCAATTCCTTAACAACAAACTGGCTGCATTGTAGGTCTTACATCTCAGTGCCAAGAGTGGCACACAGAGGATATCTTGCCACTCACATGTGCACAGCACGGGGCAAAACGCACCGACACAAGTGGGCTATTCCATGGGGTATTCAGTAGCCAGGTCTTGCAAAGTGCATGATCCAGTTCTTACTGTCAGCTCCTCCAAATGATCCAGGAAAGCCAGACAAGAGCATTTCAAAGACTCTAATCCATGTGAAATATTACTTCCTGGAACTGGAAATTCAATCCCTAGCGATGAAAACAAAAAGCACACTCGTAAATGCACCTTTCAGCTTGGCCAATATCACCATATTTAGGCACTCTCTCTAAAAAAAAAATATTTAAAAAAATCTTTACTCATTAATATAGAGGAAACTTGAAATGATTGCTGTAATTGCAGTTAAAAAATTAATCATGTTTTGAGATAAAATGCAGATAAAAGCATGTTTTACTAATTATCTTTTGAAGCTTCTGCTCATGAAAGATTAAAGGTGGAAGAAAAGTTGAAGTATTGAAGACAAAAATCCCACCATTTGAAATCACTTTGAAGCCACGTACCTCATACGATTAATCCTTAATGTCCAGATGTATTAAAAAAATTGAGTCCTTTTCATTCAGAAAAAAAAAGTATCATAAAACATGCCCATTGGAGCTTTTACGCAGACGGCTCCCTGACAATAGGTGCGTGTTGCAGACACCTCCCTGCAGAAGCCCAGCCCTGAGCCCAGCACCCACAGCAGGAGTGGGCTCGCCACCGCAGACAGCTGGATCTCCTTCAGGTTTGTCCGTAACTGGGACAAAGAACTTCAAATCCACTGAATTCAAGAATGTTGAGGTTCATTGAGCTCTCTAGACCTGCAGACATAACCATCTACTTATAAATTAATGATACTAACCCAAGTGTCTGCCACCATCTGCGGAGGTTACTGGAGGCAGCAGAGGAATGCGGGTCTCTAGGTCAGCCGCTCCCAGAGGAAATGCCACCAAATCCACAAAAGGTAAGATTTTTCATACTCAGGGAGGAAGAGCTGGAGGTACCGACATCAGCTGTTTAACAGACAACCCTCACCACCAGCCATGGGGGTTATGCACAAGCCACATGAGGACCTATTTCCATCCCTGGGGCTTTTAAAGGAATGCAGATTATCCGGGGTGCGAGTTACTCAAAAGCAAGGCTGGTACTTCCATTCACAGGCCTGGAACTAACAAGGCAAATAATTCCCTTACTGCTCCATGCCAGTAGCCTATTTTACATCAGCAGTTTGCAGACTATTTCTAAGAACCCCAAGAGCGTTAATTCAGAGAGCAAACCTATTGACTGCCAGCTTAAATTCACTCTACAGGTGTCCACAGCTCCACTGGAAAAATGTTAGGCTTCTGCAAATTGAAACAAGTTGAAAAATACTATTACATAAAATTGCTAGGATACTCCATAGCCATTTCACAGACTAAGTAATGATTTACATCAGACTTGAATTGTGCCAGTATATCTGAAATGCATAAATTTCAGGAGAAGTTTCCTTCCTGGCAACCCCCATCACCGGCAGCGTGACAGAACCAAAATGTGTTGTTACAGCACAGCTTTCAAAAGCATTTAACTGAGCTCAAATGCTACAGAAAGTCAATGTCAAGGACTCTTTGGTTCTCCAGAGTTTTGAGAGTTAGGACAGATCCAAAACAATCCAGCTGACATCTCTTTTCTGAGGGAAGAGTCCCACCATAAAGATTATCATCCTCCGTCTGTAATTCTTCTTGCTCTTTTCCCACCCCTCCCTATCATTTAGCAGCAGTGACACCAAACTAATAAGTTGTCCCATCGCTACAAACCTGAACAGGGCCAGGTAAAAGATTAAATAGTTGGGTTTTCATAACCATACATCCAAGGAAATTTGCCAATGCCTTTTTATTTGCATATCTGGCAGACTGCCCCAGACAACTAATACAGAAGTGACAGCGTACAGGTGTATTAGTTTAGAGTTTGCCTTTAATCTAGAGGTGTCAATTTGCTTCCGTTTTAATTACATCCATCTTGATATGTTATTACAACCTCATGAAACTTCTTCATTATGTGAATGGCTATAAATACACACACATGACAAACAGTTGTTATAAATTTTCTGGTTCAGCAGTGGAGACACAATACCATAGCCCACACATCGTGTACATTTCAAGTTTCAGTGCTCCCTCGCCCTCTTCTCCCCTTCCCCCCTCTTTCCCTTCCTTCTCTTTTCTTTCATCCAATACCAAGATATTTTTTTTTTCCCCTATATTTAATGGATCCTCTAAAATTCCATCACTAGTAGCAGCATTCTGATACAAATACTATCGGCTTACAGAGCCAGTTCAGCACATCTGTGTCCTTCGGGGCTGCGCCTCTTGTCAGAATGTCTGTTTGTCATTAGGCAAATATACGGAGATTGCACTGAGGTCTTATAAACATGCAAAGATCCACTTTTGTAGCTACATAATTCACTAAGTTTTTCAACACACATTCTGAGGTTGAAAACTTGGCAAATCCATCCACCAGATGTATCTTTCTGATCCCAGAACTCATTAAAATTTACTTTTTACTCTTTTTTTTTTTTAGTCAAGCAGACTCAGTTGTTGAGCCACATTAATTGCATTTTTATTATTTTTTTCCATAGTTAAAATGACTAATGCTAGAAGAGTCACTGCCTACAAGCACAATAGCTAGCCAGTAAAAATTACTAGGACTTTTAATCCTTCAGCAATATCCAAATCACATAAAATAAAGAGAGGCAATTTGGTCCCCTCAAAACAGACGGTTTTGATTTTCAGTATTTATTTTGAATTTTCTTTGAGGGAAGAAAATAGAGGAGAATAGACACAATTTCACACCAAAAGATTCCATTCAAAGGTTAAAATGCCCTTGACGTGCATTAAAACCCACAACACTAACAGAGTTACAACATAAATCGTCGCCAACAGCAGCACTTCTTCGCTTGCCTTCCTATCACACAGACTCCTCGGAGGTCAAAACTACTTTTCCTGCTTCACTTCTCCATCAGTGCCCTCTCTGATGGACGTCACATCATGCTCAGCTGCTCGACACATCTGGCCAGCTCTGGAGCAAGCTGGAGAGCGTGTGTTACCCAGCTCTTAAAACAGCATTACCTCCCAGCTCTTTCCCCTGGGCCTTCTGGAAGATGAGAACCAGATGCTAGTTTCTGGAGGACCCTTGAAGGACACTCATGGCACTCTCCAGAGACATACGGTGCTAAGCACCTGGACATGCAGAAGCCAAGATGAAGGTGACAGAAGTGGTCAGGAGCCAGGTGAACAACAGAGCCCAGAGGCCCCCATTTGGCATGCCCATTTCATAGCAAAAAGCTGGGTCCCTGGGCCACCACTCCTGCATTCCTATCAAAAAAAAATGAAGTAGCTTCTCAGACTGAAAAGTCTCAAGTCACTTAAGGCTTCCAGAGCGAAAATAAATAAAAATCAATGTCTTGAGCAATTATCACCATGTTTGTAATTCACCTAAGCCTCAGCAACAGGAAATGCTGTGCAAACAGCAAAACACAGGCTGTCAGAACTTGCCAGGAGGGAGAAGTTACACCACACACGTTTCACACCCAGGGCCACCACGCTCCCTTGCCCGAGAGCCACCTGCGGTAGGTCCAGGAGAAGTCAGCGACAAGCACTTCTGTCTCATTGGTTCCACTTCATGGACAAAGAATGAAAATGCCTTTCCTATACCAGAAGGGCAAGTTAACAGCAGCTGTGGGAAACTCCAGAGCAACCTGCAATTTGGGTCACCCTGAGCCCCGAGGGTGGGTCATGCAGGACATGGAAACCTGTACCCACATAGAGGGAAAAAGGTGTCAGTGGCTTGCAGATTTCACTGACAGGTAAGGGGGTATCTGCACCAGATATTATCAGTGTTACACACCCTCCTCAAAAAAATTGTCCCTCTCCCATTCAGTCTACTATGGAGCAAACCTTCTCACAAACTTTCATTAATTTGGTTCTGGATCTGATGGCTGCTTGATTGCATAGAGTGTTAGACATGTTTTGAAGCCTGACACAACTCTCTTCCAATTACTCTGCAACATGAGGAGTACCCCTCTAGAACTTCAACCACCTAAAAGCTAATCTAACCTAGAACCTCCTGGTGCTTACCTCTGTCTACCTCTGAGGTGTGCACAGTCATCCAGCAGCATCCACAAACCCATGGTTTCACTCAAAGGATGTTCAGCACAACGCACACCTCAAAGGCTGAAGACATTTACTTGTTTTGATGAGCTCGCCCAACATAGGACAAGCAGAGGCTTGTGGACAGGGAGGCCAGGGTGGCAGTGCTTTTATTCCCAAACTAGTCAGTACCCTTTGCTACCAAAGTACAAAAAAAGGCGATTTATAAAAGCACTGATTCTAGAGAAGCAACTTCCACTTTGGGAAGCTGGCAAACACATGTGAGACAGATTAAAGGGCAAGCATTTCTGGAGAGAACACCAAGCTGATCTCCAGCATGGCTGGGGAGTTAACTATTCCCATTTGGACTGGGGATATTAATCATATCAGTAATATGCATATCAGCCAGCATTACACAATCCAAAGTTCAGACAGCCAGGAACTTGGGCACATTGGATATCAATACATCTCCGCACACCTCCTGCATCTTTGTTTCAGGAGATTTTTAAAACCAGTAGGACACCAAGTAAATCCACACAGAGCATATGTCATGCAACGTGATCACACTAAACCCAATATGCAAAAACTCACAAACAGAAAAAAACGTGCAGTGCCAAGGAATAATCCACTTCTTTTGCTGTATTTTATTCTACCGCTCCTGCACAGAGGAGGACAGAACCAAAACTCCTTCCTGTAATATTTACCCAACTAAAGATTTACCATTTTGGTTAATACCTTCTCTACCCACCGCACGAGTGCACGAACTTCAGCAGTAGTGTTGCCAAGATACAAGGAGAAAAATCTCAACATATTAAGGTAACACACCATTTAAAGGCAAATAGTACAGCAGAGCTGAGCTGGGGATCTGACAAATTGCCACTGCACATTCTGCTGTTACAGCAAAACAAATCCCTACCTGCATTAGCCATTTCTCATTACTTACAAAGTGGGCTTTCATATCCATTTTACAACAAAGGAGTTTAGAGGACTATGATGTTCTAAAGTGGTCTTCACCATAGCTTGGCATTGAGTCAAAATGACAACAAACTGACTATACAAAAAAAATGCATACAGCTGGTAATTTGTGGCACATACCCAGCCAAACCCCAACGAGAACACAGATACTGAACTGATAAATCATAAGGATGATGTACAAGAACAGAGGGAAATGCTGGAAACAATTTCACCTCGCAGAACCAAGGCGACATTGCCTCAGCAAAACACTGCAGTTGGAATAAAGGAAAGCTAAGAGTTAAACATTTCCACATTTCAACCCGCAACTTCCTAACTCCATTACCTTTTTATTAATTGCATTTGAGATTTCACTAAACTCGAGCTTGGGCTATTTTTAAAACCTATCTGACTCAACTTATTGTTGCTCAGAACAAAGATTAAACTTCTAATTTAGCTGCAGATAATTACAAGGCTGCAGGTCAGACCTCCGGTGTAATGTGGCAGGGTCTTCCAGTCAACCTGATAGAAACAGTCCTGAAGAAAAAAAAAAAAAAAATAGCAGCAGAGACCGGGGCAGACAGGGGGCCATCTCACCGAGTGAGGAATTGTTCTGCTTTTCTCCTAGCTGAGGAGTTACCAGGTTTAACTTTTTAAGTGGGGACAGATTTTGGGGCTATTCCCCCTGGGTACTAACAGCAGGGCTCTCACCAAGGAGCATTTACATTCAGCAACGGATCTTACCTGAAACTTCCACTTTCGGGAACAACCACACCCCCCCCCACCCCACCCCCCGCTAGTTCTCACTGTTCCCATCCAGCCCCTGATATTTCTCTATTGATCTCAGTGTTGTAACTCAATCTTTCAATTACTCAGCCCCTTGATGTCTTCCTTCTGATTTTTTTTTCCTTTCCCTAGTGATCATTTTCCTTCCAAGTTCCTGATCCTTTACCCTTATTTTATAAAAACATTTTACACTCCCTCATCCCAGCAGAGGCACCAGATATTTAATGAGAAAGGGCTCACTTTCTCACCCAAACTGCAGAAGAAAAAAAAAAAAAAAGATGCCAAGATAAAGAAGGATAAGGGTGTCTTTTGTCCTATTGACATGTGGCATAATTCCCATTAATGTTAATCTTAAAGAGCAGGGCCAGTGGAAACTACTTGAATCACATTATCTAATGAACTTGTCCATATAGTTTAAACTCCTCCTCCTTCAACTCCAGGCCATTGTGCCTCCTATTACCACCTATGGGAATGGTAAAAACCACCACCTTCATTACACTGTTACCATCAGGAGTTTAAAAGAATATTTATGCAACAATCACATTCTTCAGTCATTATCTGCCCGAAGAGACAGCGTCAGCTCTTCAACAGCTACTGAAGTCAGTGGGAGTTGCAGGTGCTCTGCTTCCCAGAAAGATATCAGGCTTTTAAAAGTAACTTTAAAGTATCTTAAAATTAATTATTCAGGTGTCCAAATGACAGTAACACAGCTTTTAAAATTACCCAAGAGGTTCATTTTGTGGAATATGAATCCTGCTGTTTTCAGTCCCACTTTCAGTTTGGGTTCCTGGTTTTTTCAGGTCTCATCACTGAGCCTTTTCTTCAAGGGATTCAGTTGCTCTGTCAAGGTTATCTTGAAATTTGATCTCAGGTCAATTTACTGTTGCCTCTAAATACACAGTGAAAATAATAAGCGCATCGCTTCGTACGACGTCCCAGCGTCACACAAAACCTAATGCCATTCATCATCTGCAGATACTTTCATTTAGTTACTCCCTTCTTTTCTCTGCTGTTCTAAATCTGCAGACTTGCATGTGCAAACAGAGACTAGGACAAACACCTAAGCATCTAAGCAGTCAATAAACACAAGAAGGGCCACCAAGATTTGCTAACAGCACTGAACAAACACCTGATGTTATGATGCTGCCGCGGTAAGGCACAAAGATCAAATTCCTCTTGAAATATGAAGGGATAGAGACAAGGCAGAACAAACTTGCTTGAAATCTCAAAGAATTTAAGTAAACAGGCTAATCAGGCCAGCTAAAAGGCTGGTGAGAAGAGAATTATTTGGGGAGGAAAACCACACTGCAAGCCAGTCACTCTGGTGTCCAGCTCAAAGCTTCTGCTGTCACACAGCCAAGCTATTTCTATTTTCAGTGGGCCGTGCCTAGCGATGGGTATCACAAGTTATTAAAGCAAATTCCAGCATTCAGATGCACACACAGAGCTACACTGTCAGCGCACAGACACACCACTGACACCACAGTAGCTTCAAAACCTTCCCGTAGTTACTTCCACATTTTGTTAGTGTAACAGTCGTGTCTCTATTGTAAAGCCCCCATCAGCTGTTCAGCTTTACTCCATCTAGTCTCTTATTATCTGTCCAACATGTAAATCTGCTGTAGCTGCCATCTACCCTAAATCACACAAACGCAGTGGAACAATTGCTTAAAAATTATTTACACTAGGTGGATGGAATAATCTAACACAGAATTCAAAGCTCATTAAACAGCTCCTTGACAAATATTTGTCAGCATTTCTCATTTCTAATTAATTATGTTGGGCTTTACCTGGCAATAATTTAGCATGGTCTCAAAACAAACTAATGCCTGCGTGCTGAACAGAAATCAGTTCAGCAAACGCAGGGTGAGAAACTGTGCCAGTTTTATCAAACAAGAATCCCCATTTAAATGCAAGTTCCCTCCCCTTCCCACCCCACACTGCTTCTATCCGTGCTTTATAAATATCTGTGTCCCATTTCAGGCTTGTCAGATGAACTGCCCGAGATGAAGCTAAACAAACATCCGCAGAAAAAAAACCTCATTACCTTACTCAGTGTTCAGAAAACCTGAAACCGACTGCTTACTCCATGGGGATGGTCAGAGCTGACTCAGGAAACATCAAGTACTTCCAGGCTTTAAGCTATCTTAACATTCAGGTCAGATTTCATTTCTCATCACAGTAAACCAGCTTCACCACGGCACGTCAAGAGCCATGTCACGTTGGTCTCCTGCCCGGGGTCCTACGCACCAGGAGGTAGGAGGGAGACAAACATCTCAGTGAAATCTCACCTCACCAGAGAGCTCTCCAGAAACCTTCTTGCCAGCTCTGCCAGAGCACATCATGGAGAAAGTCACTCCAACAGATTGATTTATCACATCTTCCCTGTCAAACTGGTGTCTAAAAATCCCTACCTGGGTTTGGTGAGCCTCACACTATTATTGTTGGTAACAAATGGACCAGCAGCGCAGCACGAGCTACACCAAGCTGGAGAAAGCGGTCAGCTCTTCAAGACACTGATCACACTGACACGGCTACCGAGGGCCAGCACTTTGCTCTTTTTACAGGCTGGAAGATTTTGGGAGTCAGGGAAGTAATGTGCAACTAACTGCTCTGGAGTGTAGAACAGAGCTTGCTGCTGTTAGTCCCAGCAAGGCTACTCACAGGAGGATCTGGTGAATCAGATCAAACTGTAGGACCACATCTCAGGCTGCTTAACTAGAGAGTAAGTGCTGGTTTCTGAAGGTCGAATCTCCAGGATGCTTCCCAGTGTAGGGGACAGGCCTACACTTCACACCACTACAGCAGAGTCTAGCAAGGCCAGGCGAGGATCAGTCTGGCCACATCTGCAATGACACTGGATTTGCTCAACTGTCACACCAAGTGGAAAAAAAAAAAAAGGAAAAAATCAAGAGTGAGAAGCCACTGTCTTTGTTTAACTCCCTCTTCCCCTCTATTCCCCATGCAAACATTAGAGAGATCAAGGTATGGGCTGCCATAAACCCAGAGACAGATAACCAGAAGCAGATGGCCTCTATTTCTATACCAAACAATTTACACTTGAGAAGCACAAGAAGGCTACTGGTATTTGGACAGAAAAGCAGCTCCAAGAGTGGGAGCTGATTAAAAAGACAGTTTTGCTTCAAGGGATGGGAACTTTTATCACCATAACAGACACAGATGACTCCTACTGAAGCTATCAGCGACCATGAGATGTGTGCTCTTCTTGTGTACTTGTCCCCTTGGCGTCTATGAGTTTCACACAATCTGGTATTTTGCACAATTTGGGCTTTTTACAGTCACCCCAACCAAAAGAACAGGCAAAATCAAACTATATGGAAAATCTTGTTCTTGTTTGCAACTTTACACATAAGGATCCTGGGGTGACACCTCACATCACCCAATTCACACTTACTCCTGCAAAGATACCCTCATAAGCAGGGAGCTCAGCCTTGTCCCTCCACAGCAGCTATTGCCCCCTGCACGAGCCCCCAGCTGCCAGCTTCCCCTCTTTTGGACCATGGGTTTAGATCTTCCAGCAGAGAATATGTTCTGCACTTTGGTTCTCACAGGTTTTCACATCAAGCAGACAAAACACTCTGGCTCTGCACACTTTCAGCTCTGATAAGCCTGGGAAAAGGCTGAAGTTCAAGCACAAAGCCTGGTCTGGGTCAGCCTTATCACATGCTGGGCACAAGGGTCTTCTAGAACCCGGGGAGAAACCTCCAAGGCCTCCAGCAAGCTGGGAGCAGACCCTGAGCATGAGATGTATAAATACCAAGGCACCTCTCCATGACACTCGAGGCTTCTTGTCTCAACTCAATCACATTAACACCTAAACATCTCACCAAGGCTGAGATATCTCACTCCACCAGCCACTCACAACCTCCTCACCAACACTAACATCCCAATAAAAACTTCCACACACAACGTACACAGTAATTGCTGCCACGTTGGGTTTGTGCCTTTAGACACCTTCAGCTCCCTCTGATCCTCAGAAACAACTTTCTCAACATACACACAGAGCTGCAGGAAAAAGCACCTAACAACGATTTTGTGACATTATTTCTCAACGCAGCATGAAATCGTTAGGTCAAAATGTGCCACCTATCACATGAACATTAAAAGTATGTCAAGTCTCAGTGTGCGAGCTATTGTTTTATCTGAATGTGATATTAGCTGGCAGAACTGGGTAATGTTTCTACGCCTCTTTTTAGCGATACAAGATTACAACAGGATACAAGTAGTAGCCACTCTTGGCTTCACAAAGAGAAAAAAAAAGCACAGCAATTATTTTCATTTCAAGTGGAAAATAAACAAATAAGAAAAACAGAATAAAGACATTTTCCAAAACACCCTACAGAGTTCTAACCATAAAACTTGCTCTTTGCTTCCCCTCCAAAAAGAACTAAAGCCAAATTCTTGAGTCTGTATTCCCATAAAACCCCTAATGACACAAACCAAGGCTTTGTCTGAGGAAAAACAGGATTTTGCCCAAAACAGAAGCACGCTAAACTTACTCTTGCCGACAAACACGTATTCACACTCCTCCTCCCTCTGGTTTGAGCAGGGCACTTGGGGATGGGCTCACCAGGTGAAAAACGGTGGTAAAATTGAGTTGAGTCTTTACCTGAGCACTCACACATTATTGCTTGCATCAGTGTAACACCAACCATGTGCAGGGTTGTTGGAGTGAACAAATCCTCCCTTCAGTTACACCACAGTAAGTTCTCTTGGAGGTGTTAGTCTGGATGGACACAGGTGTAACCAAGGGCAAAAAAGGAAAAAGGACCAAAAAAAAAAAAAAAGGAAAAAAAAGAAAAAAAGAAACAAAGAAACAAACACCCAAAATCCTGAAAACACTGCAAAGTATTCCCAGCTAAATATTTAACCAGCTTAGGAGTACACAGATGTATTTTTTTGGTTAAACAATCAGTTTCATCTCCGCATTTATTTTGACAGTTCATAATCGTTCCAGTTGTGACTCCAGCACACGTAAAAGCCAAATAAACCTGCTTTTCGCCACGGCAAACTTCTCCGGTGCAGAAGTTATAAACAACAAAGCCTTTCAAGCAAACGGGCCGGAGCTCCCCTTGCACGGCCACATCCCCACCACGACCCAGGTCGGGCTGACAGGGGTTCCACGGCCGTGGGTGGGTGGTACACGGAGGGGACCGAGGCCGGGACGGGCGGGCAGAGAGAGGAAGGCGACGCCCGGGTAGCCCCCGTGGGGGGCTTCCCGGGCGTCGCCTCCCTCCCTCCCTTCCCCCGCCCCAGCCTCGGCTTGCACCGCGGGGCCCACTCGTGACAGGCCGGCAGGGAGCGCGGCAGGGCGGGCGCCCCCCACCCAGCAGCAGCGATCAGCGAGACCGAGAGAAGAAACACCCCCGCCCCCCCCCATCGTAGCCCACACTGCCTCGCGGACACGAGTGGGCGGCCCCGCCGGGACAAGAAAAGTTTGATCCGTGGGAAGGGAGGGGAAAAAGCGCCGGGAGCCCCGCGGGGGGGGGGAGCGCGCACAACTCCCCGCTCCCCTACCCGAGGCGGCGGGAAGGGGGCGTGGGGGGTGGGGGTCGCCCCGGTCCCTGCCGCCGCCGCCGCCGCGCCGGAGCCCCCCGCCGCCCGCCGGGAGCGGCGCGCCAGGCTGCAGGTGTCGGCGGCAGGAAGGGAGAAGGGAGGGGAGCGGGGCACCCCGGGGACACGGGGGAAGGGGCGGCGGGACCGCCCCCGCGGGCACCCCCGTCGGCGCCGGCGCGGGGGAGGGGGTAAGGGGCGGAGGAGAGAGGGGGGTGCGGAGGGGTGTCCGAGTCGGCGTTGCGGGGGCTTCCCCCCGCCGCTGCCCCCACACAATGAGGCGCACACAAAGCGCCGCCGCTCCTACCTCCAGCGCCTCGAAAGTGACGAAGCTGGACATCGCGAAACCGTCGATAATGTCCTCTTCGGCCGAGGAGGACTCCCGCCGCTTCCTCCGGGGGGGCCGCGGCCGGGACGGCGGCGGGGGCCCATTGTCTTCCTTCTCCGAGCCCGAGGAGGAGAGCGCCGCGGCGGCCCCGGGGCCGGCGGCCCCGCCGGCGGCAGAACCGCGCCGCCCGCCTTTGGCTCGCCGCTCCCGGTCGCGCTGGGACCGCGATCGCCGCTTCTTCCGAAGCCCGTTGCATCGCGCCGGGCCATCCATGTCTCTCGCCGGCTCTCCCTCTCGCTCTCGTCCCCCCCCGCCCCACCGCAGCCACAAATCCGGCTCCCCCGGCGGAATAACGGGGGAGGGAGGGAGGGAGAGAGGGAAGGAGAAAGGGAGGGAGGAGAGGACAGCAAGGGGGTGGGGGGGGATGAAAGAATCCGAGTGCGGTTCCACCACCACCAGCAGCAAGCACCAAATGTAAGAGATTCCTATAAGCGAGCCAAGGAAAGTAATGGCTGATCTCAGGTCGCCTTTGTAAAAAAAAAAAAAAAAAAAAAAAAAAAAAAAAAAAAGCGAGAGAGAAAGAAAGAAAAAAAAAAAAAAGCCCCACCAAGCAGGCAAAAAAACAGAAAAGGGGAATGCTTTGATCAAGGGG
>JANIJG010000395.1:0-26694 GCA_024611175.1 Megaceryle torquata | reverse complement strand
AAACCTTGTCCAACACTATTTGATCAAAAAAAAAAAAAAATTCCCTAAACCAACCCCAAAGTCCAAGAACTTCACAGGACTCCTACCTCCCCTCCAGTCGCTCATTAGATACGTGGTTGCTGGTCTGAAAGTCTTGATAGGATAGGAAAAATGCAGGTATATTGGGTGCTCCCAAGTGGTCTGGCAGAAGGTGATTGGTATTTTGACATCCAGTTTTTATGAGGGGAAATCTAGATATTCCATGATCCCCAATATCAGTGGGGTGTTGAACTTGAGCACAAAGAGAATTAGAAAGGAATAAAGAAGAAATGTCTTTGAACATTCACATGTCATATTTAAAAGTATGTTTATATGGGGATAATGGGAACTTAAAACCTCTTGATTTTAGGATGGATTAGTAAAATTCATTAAACCCCAACATAGGTACTCCTTCTCAGAATAGAAAAGTAGCCATCATTTTTGCTTTAATTTCTGTTGGTTTGTTGTTCTTTTTGGAAAACATTCAAGTTAATGTACTCCCACAGAACTGGGTGGAGTAAGGAGCTGGAAGGGGCTCAGTTCAGTGTCCTGGGCCTCTCACCGTAAAATGCCTGCTATGATTGCAAGTTCCAGGCTTCCTGAGTAAAGCTGAGAGTTCCATGCTATAACATACGTGGATTTATTGGTTTCTTTGTCCTTAACACCTTTTTTAAACACCATAATTCAATCTACTGTACTTGCTGGCCTCTACTGAAGTTAATGATTTGACCTATTCTCTTAAGAGTCCAGTCTGGTTGCTCTTATCTGGTATTTTTCTTACTATCTGGTCATCCAAGGCAACTCTTATCACTGATGTTGTTTATTCTCATTCCACGCAGCTGAATATTTATTTACCCTTCTGACTAATTCATATTAAAGTTCTCGCTCTTTTACGTAATGCATATTTTACATAAATGGGACTTTTCTAAGCAGATATATTTCATCTGCTTCTCTTAAGGGTATAAGAAAAGCTAGAAAGGACTCACCTTTTTTTTTTTCAGTCAAGATCCTGCTTTCTGAGGCAATACCACTACAGGTTTGTTAGCCAAATGCAGAATCTTATGGCTCCAAAAGAGGAGTATTTCTCTCCTGTGACCACAATTGCAAGCCTTTATAGGGGTTCTAAGGTGGGATATCTGGGAGATTAGGGAGGATAAAGAAATATTTCGGAGTGTTCAGGGGATAAGCATGATTATGTCAAGCTGAGCTGTGTTTATTTGCTTTCCACTTTAACAAGTTTTGTCCAGTCACATGGTGGAGGCAAACACATAGCGTTGCACCCGGCTGCTCAGTCCTTCCCTGTCATCTCCTCTATTGGTACAAGCATTGGGCTGGCCATATGGTCTAATCACAGCCTACATTGCAACAAAGGATAACCTAGAGTTGACTTGGCAAAAAGTAGCTAACTATGAAGCAGAGACAACAAAATCCTTTCTTTAGAATGAATCAGGTGAGAGGGTTAGGACCGAAGTTCTCCAAGAAGTTTCCCTCTTTCATCAGTGGACCACTGGTGAGCCCAGAGACCTTTGCTGCACACTCAGGTAGGGAGCTTCCAAATAACTGATAGCTCCACATGAATCTCTAAAAGCAGAATTCCTTTGGCCGTAGTTTAGAGGTCTGTTCCAACTGTTTTGGTCTGCTGTCTGCCTCAGCAATCTAGCAGGGGAAAAAAAGATCAGCACCAAGCAAAAAGTCTTAGACTCATAATTCAGTCCTATTCCAAGGGCAGAAGAACTATTACAGCTCCTGAACATGGAGCCTGGAGTTCAGCATTGCCAGTCTCCTGTGGGTTCTTAAGCAGAGGCAGCACCTTTCATCACACTACACTTGGAAAAAATCACACATAGCTTTTCAGGTCCATAAAGCAGGATACACTTAAACTAGATAAAAATCCCAAAACCCAAAGTTCAGTTGCAATCTTGGAATATACAGAATAATGACATTCCCTGGATGTGAGTCTTCTACCTATTAACTTTGACTGTGCTAAATACAATTGTAATAGCCGGATGTTTGTGTGCTTCCAGCATCTGGCAGCCTTATCAGTAGGAGGAGGGAGGAGGAACTTTGATATGCAAAGGACAGACTCTGTCTGTCATTCTGGAGGATTTAAATACTGACAGAATCATATCAAACTGTTCTCTGTTAAATTATTCCCACCAAAGAAAAATGGAATCCTTGTATGTTCTGTCTTTAATTGCAGGAATTCTAGTGGCTTTTGTATTACTGGTTTTAATTGCAACTTATCATAACTCCTTCAAGGCAGAGATTCCTCCTGATGTTGACCAGCCGTCAAAGCTCCGCTGCTATCACTGCATGTATATTCTGATGGAAATTCTGGTGAGTTTATCAGGCTCTATGCTTTTCAGGACAAGGAAAGCTTGAGAAGAACTATAAAGATATGCATCTAAATATTACAACTATGTGTAATGGGAACCACCTAGTAACACAGATCTAAAGGCCAAGGTTTGATTTGGTATTCTGCTACTGTATATAAAAGCAGCCAGTATGAGGTGAGCTCTTTGAACTACTGAGATATACATTTGATTGCCTCTGTAATCACATGATTGGTCCTGTGGATAACAGGAGGGCTGTGAATATAATTTACATCAATAATAACAACAAAGCCTTTGTATCTCAATGCACTTTGATGTTTTAAGGTAATTTCATATATTTTTAACTATCTGCAGTAATTTTCTTACCTGTGATTCTGTTCTTATTTCTGCAGTGACTGAGTTGTTACTGTGTCTCAGTTAAGTATCACAGAATCATGTAGGTTGGACAGCACCTCCGGAGGTCATCTAATCTAAGCTGGCTGGTTAGAGGTTGAGGTAGACCCCTTACCAGGTCAGCTAGACCGGACACCTCTTGGGTGTCATACGTGTGATGCTGCTGCTGCATCCATCCAAATACTCTCTCGTGAAGACATCAACCACAAACCAAAATGGAAGAGATGAGAGAAAGCCCCTAAGCTCATGTCCTAGCTTTTGTTTTAATCTATTCACACAGCTCTGCATTTAGACTAACTCTGCATGTTGCACCACAATATAAAGCTTTGATGAGAATTATTTTGGCTGGAAAAGCATAAAACTTCAGAGTGGCTAATGGTAAGCCTGTCTGATGTAGTCTTAAAGACCATGAAGCCCAAACTGAGGTTTTTTTGCTAGTTGGTATGCAATTTAATTTTTAAAGTAAAAATCTGTTTCCTGTATGATCTGACTGAAAGCCAGTTTGCACCAGAATTTAGGTGTTCCAGCAAAGTTTTTCAGAGACCCTATTTCACAAGAAAAGGTGTGCTGACATGCTGCTCTGGGGCTTCTTTTTCTTTCATACATACAAGTTTTGGAACCTGGCTTATATGCTTCACCTACAAGCACTGATCCCACCTGCCGAGGAGCAGTCACACCTTTTAGTTTTTCAGTGTATTGTTATCTAAATTATTTTGTAATTATTGATCAAGAAGTTTTTCAACAGAATACACACCATATTTCCCATTCTCCTTCATGACAGTGTTTTCCCTGAATTTGAGGATGCCTCTGTGGCATCAGGACCTCCTAAGATAGGGAAAGGAAAGAGGATATTTAAATAGAATGCTCCGATACCAAGCTTCTCATATCAATTACTGTCATTTGAAAGCTCAGTAAAAACTCAGGGATGTTAGAAGGTACAGATGAGATTAAATAAACACAGGATATCAATTCTGCCAACTTCAGCCATGCCAAAACCATAACTCTGCCAGAAAGATTGACTTAAGAGAGGTTTTGAAAATGGCTGTTTGGTGAAGGTTATATTGACCCTGACATTTCTGCCACGACTGCCTTGGCTCTTGTATTCATTTTTCCCTTTGCCACGATACCTAAAAATGTCTTTTCAAATGTAAAACAAGAACTCTATCCATTTGTCTCTAGGAACTGGGACTTAAACTACCCCAAGCACCTCTGGCTGTTGTGGCAGAGAGTGTTATGAAAAACCTCTGGGTTCCCATCTTTGTTTCTTCCCTGACTAATGGTGGCTTCTGTTATTACTCCTCACCCAACTTGTTTACTGTAGCCTGGTCTGGGTAATTAGGAAGAAAGAATCTGTGTCATCTGAGGAGGGCTGTGGTGAGGAACTGGGCGTTGCAACACACTTGAACAACATGGGATTAGGCTTCATACATGTGATCTGGACATGATAACTGGGAACGTGCACCTAAGAAAGTTCTGCCCCTTTGTCTTACTCCAGCATTCTTTCACAGCAAAATTACTATTTAAGGCCAATATCTGGATTGTTTCCAAGTCAGACAGAGCAGATCTAAATTAAAAGCCAGATACACGAGGTTGGAAAGAACAATTTCCCAAAGCACAGCTGGTCATTAGTTCGGAAGCATTACTGATGCAACGGTGTACACAAAGACTTCTGCTGCTCAGAAGAGAACAATGCAATTTGCAAATTGCTGGTGATGTTTATCATCATTACAGAAGAATGAATTATAATAGTCTGTAGGGGCAATGAAGGCACCATTTAATGGGAAGGGAAATGTTGGCCCTAGCAGGAAATGCATCCGTTACCCCACGTGTTCAAAATGTAGGAGGATTCCAGTGTGAACCTCAGGCTATCTTAATTATCAGCAGTTGACTGGTCTTGGCTTAGAATGTTTTGACACATTTAATAAACATCTCCTGTCTTCAGAATATTAGTTTTCCCTGATTAGATGTAAGAAACCTGTAAAAAGAGGTAAGAATACCTGTAAGATCTTGATAAAGGCAACAGTTTCACTGATGGAGAAGGAGAGGAGATCCAGAACCATTTTTATCAGCTCTTCATTTAGGCTAGCAGCCCTTCATCACTGATTATAGGCATTAATGAGTTTCTTAAAGCTTCTTCTCACTGACCCTGTGGCACAGAGCTGACCCAAGACCAGGAAGTTACCAAATCTTGCACACAAACTTGCACGAGTCTTTTTCTCTCAGTATACTGGATGCTGTCATGCTAGGGGCATTTTTCTCTCACCTAACCTTAACTACTTTAACTGAGGCATCAAAATACACAGCCTCCCTTTATAATCATTGGGGATGAACAGATATCTCCAGAGCATGATTTAACACATCTGAACGTGGAACCATCCACAAGAATGCATCTTAGATTAGAAAATTGATTAGAAAAGGAGCCTCAGGCTTCATGACTCCTCACCTCCACACCTAAGCAGATGCCTGATGTTACTTGTGGCAAATCCAGAAATTAGATGGTATTTATGGGATATATTTCATGGAACAAGTACAACAGCATTCTTCCAGAAATAATGGTACTTGAGATCATGAAGATGTAAATTTTCCCTTTCATAACTCAAATCACAAAGCCACTAGAGCTATCTGTGGTAATCCTGTAAAGCAGCAAATAACGCACACCATTATCCTAAACAGACTGGAGGGAAAGGTAACTTGTGGCCTTTATGGCATGGGAGGGAAGACTTGAATTCCTTATACTAATTTCTCATCTTTCCTGTTTTACATATCTAGGCAAAGAACTTAGAAAGTTTGGGCATCTTTGAGGAGCACCTAGTTTTGAGGTTCATTTTCAATGGCCTGCCAGCATGCAGGGATTCAAAGCTCTTCATAAAGGATCTGCATTTCGATGAGGTGCCAGTGAGGATTTACCTCCCAAGGGTACCATCTGCAAGCAAACGGAGAGGAGTCATCTTCTTCCATGGAGGATGTGGGATCTTCGGAAGTATCAGTAAGGAACTGAAAGAGAAAATATGATTATTTAGGAATCTTAACTACATATTTTTAAAAACTTTCCTGAACTTAAGAAGTGAGCAGCTTAGCTTGAGAAATTGAGAGGTAGAGAGCACTTAATGTTCATTTTCCCTTTTTAAACTCTCTAAACCTACAAGGACAGGCTGAGGGAGTTGGGTCTGCTCAGCCTGGAGCAGAGAAGGCTCTGAAGAGACCTTATAATGGCCTCAAGTACCTGAAGGGGGGGCTGCAGGAAACCTGGGAGGAGCTGTTTACAAGGGCACGTGGTGACAGGACAAGGGACAGTGGTGTTAAACTAGAGCAGGGTGGATTTAGATTGGACATCGGGAAGAAGTTCTTTCCCATGAGGGTGGTGAGACACTGGAACTGGTTGCCCAGAGAAGCTGTGGATGCCTCATTCTGGAAGTGTTTAAGACCAGACTGGATGAGGCTTCGGAGCAACCTGGTCTAGCAGGAGGTGTCCCTGCCCATGGCAGGGGGCATGGAACTGGATGGTTTTTAAGGTCCCTTCCAACTCAAGCAATTCTATGATTCTATGATAATCTGCCCTTATTTAGTATCCAAAATATTTTTATAGGATATAGCACTTAATGGCCTATCTGTACCTTACAGTAAGTGAAGCTGCCAAATAAATAAATTTTTTTTGTTTGATATTAACACCTGCATTCCTCTCTTCAATCTTGAAATGCAATATTGAAAAATTTCTTTAGTGAAAGAGTAGTTAAACATTGGACTGGATTGGCCAGGGAGCTAGTGGACTCACCATCCCTGGAGGTATTCAAAAAGGGAGTAGATGTGGCACTTCAGAGCATGGTCTAGTGACCATGCAAGTGTTGGGTAGAAGGTTGGACTTGATGATCCTGGAGGTCTTTTCCAATCTTGATGATTCTATGACAACATGTTTATTGGGTCTCATCACTATGAACAGTGTTCATGGCAATTCAAGTGAGGTAGCACCCATTTTAAACCGTGTGCCCATTGCTGTCCCATGGAGAACTTACTGTCCACCAGGACGCCAAGGTCCCTCTCCATGGGGCTTCTTCCCAGTGACCAGGTTTCACCAGGATGCTCAAAGCCCCATCCAACCTGGTGTTGAACACTTCCAGTGATGGACAATCCCCAGCTTCCCTGGGCAACGTGTTCTGTTTCTCCACCCTCATCATAAAAGATGTCTCCTTTATATCTGATTTATTTCTACCCTCTCTCAGTTTAAAACTGCTGCCCCTTGGTTAATAGTAACAATCACAATATGAATACCTTATTTTCCTTACAGATCAACTATCTCCCTAAATGCATGAACTTTACAGTGCGTCCTGATGAGCAGGTCGAGATTCTTTTTATCCTAGAGGAAATTTGGGTAGCTTAGTAAATAGGCAAGGGGCCCACGCTCAATCATGGCAGCACGTCCTGAAGAAAATATGCAGCCAGTATTTATTACATTAACTAAGCTATTAATTAATTAATTAAGATATTAATTACATTCTCAACACTTGTTCTTCAGGAAGCTATGAACGAATATGCCGGTACATAGCCAGAAAATCCGATTCAGTGGTTGTGAGCGTTGGGTGAGTGAACGCCGCCCGATGTCACTCCCACACTGCCACAGTTCCGCTGCTTCCCTCCTACTCCCCCCACCCCTCCGAACGATGCCGATCCACTACCTACTTTTCCTTGACTACAAGAAACTGAGCTCTAGTGCTGCCTGCCCCTGTGCTGTTGCTCTGTGTGGGCAAGCATGGGCCACGCAACGACAGTGAGAAATACCTGACACGGGTTTGTAAAGTTACAGAAGTGACACGTGTCCCAGCTACCTGCGGAACAACAAAGAGATTGGTTTGTTTTACATCCTTATCATTGCCTTTATTTGATGATAAGGGATTATAAGAAGTTTTCCCCATTTCAGGGTTTAATATTTAGGGGGCTTTGGGGATGATTTTAAAGAGTAAAATAAAACATTTAAAATTGAATAGTTGTTTTTTTTAAAACGGCACAGAGCACTGCTTTATTCTAAAGATGTTTTCCTTACGGAACATCGCTGATGGTATGAAGAAATTTTAGTTCCCAGCAATTTATTTTCTGTGAAAAATAAAGTCATTACTGAAGATTTTTATTAATCTGTGAGGAATTGGTTTTGAGAAGGAATTGCAAATTCCATGTCTAATCTGGGTAAGTCACGATGTGTTTAAAGTGACTCTGAAAAGTGGTTCAAGTGACTCTGAAGTAAAATCTTATTATCCTTTTTGGCCGTAGCTATTAAGGAAGTTTATGAATCCATTGACTGACTTTCACAGAACAGGAAAAAAGCAGAGAAGCAGAAGCAGTTTGCCTCAGAAGACAATGAATGGTTAAACTAAAGAAGCCATCCTAGTTTTGGGGAGTTGATCAAATGCAGGGGACACATTGAAGGGGACACATTCAAGCAATTTACAAATCCATGTGTTGTAATAACAGCTCTTCTGTACACTGCAGGTATCGTTTATCTCCTGAGCATAAGTACCCAGCCCAGAGTCTGGACTGTCTCACGGCTACTGTTCACCTTTTGAAGACTGCAGAAAACTACGGGGTGGATCCTGGTCGGGTTATTGTTTGTGGGGATAGTGCAGGGGGCAATTTTACTGCCAGTGTTTGCCAAGAACTGGTAGGTAGAAAGGATATCCGAAAGATACGTGCCCAGGTACTGATCTATCCATTTCTCCAAGCACTGAACTTTAATCTACCATCTTACCAGAAAAATGCTTTCACTGCCTTCTTGTCCCGGGAACGGACAGTCTATTTTCTTCTGAAGTACTTGAATAAGGATTGCTCCATGAAGGAAGCTATTTTGGCAGGTGCTCACATTCCTGAGAAGATGAATTTGAAATACAGGAAATGGATAAATCCCGATCTTATCCCAGACACCTTTAAACGGGGCTATAAACCACCGTCACCCACTTCGTTTTTACCTGAAGTCCATGAAAAAACAAAAGAATTGCTTAAGACAAGACTTTCCCCACTGCTAGCAGAAGATGCTGTTGTTTGCCGCCTACCTGATACTTGTATAATCACCTGTGAGCACGATGTGCTCCGAGATGATGGCATGTTGTACAAGAAGCGGTTAGAGGACAACAACGTAAACGTGACCTGGCACAACATGGAGGAAGGCTTCCACTGTGCACTGGTATTTTTTCATTATGGTGTTTTCTCTTTTCCATCATCAAGTAAAATAGTGAATCACATTGTAAACTTTATAAAAGGCTATTGAAATGTTTTCTTGAATAGAGTGACCTGGTGTGCAGAGTGTATATCAATTATTTACTAGCCACTTGTACCTTAGAATCTAGAGAAGAAACAGTTAAGATCAGCATGGTCTGCTCAGTTCTCATTTTCAATTACAGTTACATGGGCACATCATGTATTTTTAATCCTTTTTTTTTGTTATTAACCTCATTAATTGGTATGCTTGGCTTGCTGTTCTCTCCTTATGTTGTAAGAGCTTTTTGTCAAAGAATAAAGACTCACCATAGGAAAAAACCCAACATTTTAGAACATGTCATAGATGAGCAATCAGCAATGTGCATATCCACAGAGTGCACATGAAATCAGTGTGACAACACAGCTAACCCCCCGCCCCCAGCGCCTCTGCTGATTGAAGCTGCTTTCAATACTTCTGAGATGAGTTGTAATCATCATCAGATCACGTGTACAGGCAACCAGTAGCTTTGGACTGGGTTGTAAAACCTGAAGGAGGCAATTGGGTGTGCTTACAAACCTGATGGGGCTTGGACTAGATGACCTCTAGAGGTCCCTTCCAACCCAGACGTTGGGATGATTCTATGATTTTAAAGGGAAATGGCTGATGCAGAAGGGAGGTACAGAAAAGTGAGCTGCACGAGTTGTCTGCCTGTAAGTACCCGAGGCTGGCAGCACAGACACAGTGAGGGAGAACCACATAAACATAACTGAAGGTCCTCTAAACTATAAAGTTCCTTTCTGAGAAGCATTTGGTCGTATTCAGAGAAGACAGAGAGTGGGCTTTGCCTTTTTTAATCAGATAAATAATTGGCTTGTCTACTTGGAATTTGAGGAGAAAGTATGTAAACTGCATGGGAGCTGCCCAAAGAATTTCTGCAAATATCCAGAACATGAAGGGAAAAAAAATAAAAGGTGTCAGCTCAATTGTTACATTGCTCATTAGGACAGATCCACCTCTGCTAAACACTGATGCCAAGGTAGCTGCCATTGCATGTCAAAATAGGTGGCCACAGGATGCCTAAGAACTGTACAATATTTCATCACTGTTACGCAACCCCCTTGCACCTGTAATATCTATGCACACACGAGGGTGGAAAGAGGCGCGTACGGAGCTTTATTCTCTGCCAGCCAAACCCTGAGTAGGAAGAAACTGGTGAGTTAAATTCTTCGCGCTGTCACCACGTTAGTTAAATACGGTGACAAGGCAACAGTTACACATGTCTGGAGCAACGAGTTTTTACTTGTGAATACTCATTCTCCAGTCCCTCTCAACAAAATGAAATCATATTTCTTCACGCCCTGTTGACACAACCGATATTTTGTTCCATTGTTCCCATTGCAGGAATTAGCAGCTTACTCTTCAAGCAAAGAAGTTCTTCCAGGAGTAAATAACATGCTAGAGTTCCAAATGTTCCACTCTTTGGGGATTACAGGATTTGCCTTGGTTATGCAACTGAAACTGGGGATTTGTCTTGGTTCCTGATTTCGAGAAGAAGGTTGGCTCACCAGCTGACAGGATAGTGGCTGAAGCGAGGCCAGTGAAGTTGGCATCTGCTGTAAAAGCTACTCAAAAACCTGGAGAATATCTGAGCAGTTAATCCACGCCTGTTCTCCAGAGCTGTGCTGTCACGGGCAGCTGAGCAAGCTGGTTTAAAGCTAGCTGGGGTATGATGACTTCATGAACCTCATTCGAAGCTGTGAGAGTCATTAGGCTCATCCTTACCTGAGATCACTTCTACTCACGTATCGCTCCTCTTTGCATCTTCTACAGCAGGCTCGTTCTTTTGGTGATTCTTGGCAGGCACAGAGATGGAAATGCCAGGACAAAGGGTGTCCACACAACTCCACGTGTGTGGTGCAAGCTATGAGATGCCTACATATGGTCACACACTATTTTACACACGTCTCGTTCAGTGCAGTACGGGTGACACTCCTTGTCAGTTCAGCAAGCCAATACTTGTTTTCTTTTCATTATTCAGTCTCTGGATGTATGCCTCATTTATGGGCCAATATCCAAACTCCACACTCATCTACTGCTGAGATTTTTTTTACCGGTCCTTTATCTGTAGGTCTTAAGTTATGACAACTATTAATAAATTTAGCTTTATACTATGTCAGCAGAATTATTAGCCCTCTCAAACAGATGCATTTTAATCTGTACTGAGGGATAGATGTGTAAGTAGAGAACAGCAAGTGCTGAAACAACGTCTTCCTTTTTTTAGAAGTGACTCCCAGGTTTTCCAATATTTAGAAAATCAGCAGATCTAATTGTCTCCATGGAACTTCCCAGCTTCTAATTTATTTTAATTAATTACAGATCTGCTCTGTGCCTTGCACTGCTAAGATAGAATGTTTGTTCATGTGAAATTATTTTACAGTTTCCAAAGCGTGGAATTAGTTTTCAAAAATTATCTCCCATTTAAAGATTTTTCTTTTGTCTAAAAAAAATAATTTTTACACAGATGCTTCCTGACAGCACGTGCATCTCACTGTCCGCACGTTCAACAAGCTCCAGCCAAGTACTTCAAACACTATCAAGCTCAAACTTGCAAAGCACTGACAGAATCATGCACGCCCATGTCTCTCCACAGGGAATTCTGCATACGGAGAACTAAGCACAGATACAGGTGTGCACACACAAGCTGTCCCCTAAAACAAGCCATTAACAGATGTCATCGGTGCGTTGCACACAAGCTCCCAGCTACTGGCAGTCAGAGTACATCGGGGAGGCCTCGTCTGGGGTTCCAAGTTCAGGGCTCAGGCACCAGATGGCTCCGATGCTCCACAGCGCGCAAGGAGAGCTGCTCGCCTCCAGCAGCAACTCCTCTCGGAACGTTTCCCAGTATCCCAGTACAGGCATCCACTCACCCTTGGCGTGTCCGAGGCTAAGCAGGCAGGAATCTAGGTCGCCACCCAACTGGCACCGTGATTGAGAGACAGACAGAGTCTTGGGGTCAGTGGAAGCCTACGGTGCAGCCGGCTCAGCCTCAGCCTGCCCCAGCATGGGCAGCTACACAGCAGAGAAAAAGCTTCAGGTTCTGACAAGAGCTCAGGCACTCACAGTTAGCAAATCTCTGGAAATTAAGAACAATAGGAGTTCCTGCTGTAGGAGAAAATAAGATTTTGGCCTCAGGGATACATTTCTCTGGTCTATCCCACAGGAGCAAGTGATAAAGATTAAAAAAACAGAAGCCAGAGAGCTTGCATTTGAAAGATTATTTAGGGACTGGTTCTCCTCCACCCTGGGACTCAAAAGCAAGCTTGTAAACTGCCGAGTCTATGCTTCTAAAGCATTGTGTACCTGCAGTGCCCAAAGGAAAAAAACAGTTTGTGACTTTAGGGACTCACCTGTTTATTCTTTCTATAGCTGATACTGGATTCCAGCACATCCAGTCTTCATGGGGAGCCTCTGGGGCTGGTGGGGGTGCCGTGATGTCTGGACTTAGTTACCATGCTCCCAAGAGCCTGAGACCTACCAGCTGTTGGTAAACTGGCTACCATCAGGACTGGCACCAAAAAAAGGTTTAGAAAACAAATGGAGAGTAGGTGGTAAGAACCTTAGCACAAAGGACCTGTCATGAGTGTCAGAAGATGACCAGAGGGGCCAAATATGATAAGGATACTTAGAGCACACCTATCTTATTGGGACAGCACAGTCTAGCACAAAGCTAATTAATTACTTTCACTCTAAAGACTAAAGAAGGGAGCTGCAGCTATGTTTTGTGTAACAGCATTTCCTAATGACCTTGTCCAAGCTGAACCCTTTTCGCTGTGGTCCTAGGGGGGGTTGAATTCACCACTTCCATTTCCCAAGAGGGTGTTCCAGTCAGCAACGTGCCTTTCACCAACATCCCTTATCAAGCTGGGCTACTGTTACAAATGCCACAAGAAAGGATAAAAAAAAAGGAACCTGATTTTATACTTAGCATGCACACAATCTTCTGGGAAGGGAGGGAACGGCAACATTGGGAAATGAAAGTCCCCAAGGAGCTGATGGATAAAATGAAGGACCAGTCTGGGCAGGACATGGACTGGAGAGCATAACATCAGACTTGACAATGAAGTTCCTTCCTGGTTATTTTAAACAATTAATGAACAGTTTCTGAAGTCAGCAATCAAGTCTTATGTCTTTCCTATGCAGGTCATGGCTCATGCATTCTAAACCTCTGGGGCTCTCTGCATTTACTTTCATTTCAATAGAAATCTCAAGGTCAGCTCATCCCTTGTATTCTTTTTTTAATTTATTTAAGGAAAAAAATCACACACATTTTACCCATACTGCTATTTTTCAGAGTGAGAATCTGATGCCTTCACAGTTTAAGCAGAGTAGTAAAAAGACAGTGTTCCCAAAGATGACATCATATGAGCTCAACAAGCTTTCCTTTCCAGATTTTTTGTTTTGGGTTAAATCTCATCACTAATGATTTTTGTACTGAAAGGTGTGTTAGTTCCAGAGGAAGGTCCAGATTCTAAAGCTCATCACAGAGTACACAGAAAAGAGCAGGTGCTGCTGTCTAGTCACTACTAGCTATTAGCACTGAAACCATGAAGTTCAAGTCTAGTTTTCAGCAGCTGGAATCAGATTTCTACCTGGACTGACACCTGTAAGTAACATATTCATGAGAAGACAGAGACTGCAGTGCCTGAAAAGGTCAACCAAGAGGCGGTTAAAAAACCAAACCCAAACCAAACGAATGCAACAGTTGGTACAGGCTTTGACCTGCTGGAGAAGAGCTGTGAAGGAGGATGAAGCAAGGTGCAAAGCATGGGCATTTCAGGCAGCTGCAGCTGCTTCTGGTTCCATCAGACTCAAGGAGGTGACAGAACAGCAGTGTACCAATCAGTCATCAAAGGTGATCACATGAGTTTCTGACACTGAAATCCTGATTTCACTAAAAGTCTGAAGAAGTAAAGTGTGGAGGCACAACAAATGAAGAAACTGAGCAGCTCTGAAGATGATTCTTAAGAAATCCTGTTCCACAGGAGCTCACAGGAGCTCGGAACTGATAGACCCTCAACTGTGTTCAAGAAACAGGGAGAGACATAACAAGTTCTTGTCTTCCCGTAACACTGATGCTACAAATGATACATCAAGCACTGGTTCTCTGGTGCTTGCTAATGGTCAAAACACGTTAGCTGCAGATATGAAAACTGCTTATGCAAGTCTCTCCCACGACTGATTGTTAAGATCTGTTTAGCTTGAATGCCACATATTTCCATCTTCTTATTGACTTTTTTAAAAGCTGGATGATGGGATCTGAAGAGAATTGTTAATCCTGCACCTTTACCTTCAAAAGCCAGAGGGGGAAGGAAGTCACAGCTGCTTCTGCTGCTTGGCTCCTCACAGTACAGGGACATGGAACTCCTCCTAGGGACTTTTTGTTGCTGTTTTGACTGTCCTTGTGGCAGTGGCATTCTATGACAAACACCCCGAGGCAGAAATCCCTCGTGGATTTAGCCAACGCTGGAAGCTTTACTTTGTTCATTACGTCATGAACTTTGGGTTTGGCCTGGTAAACCAAACTTGATTAAAGCTGGAATTTTTAATGTAGATCTGGTAGAGGGGTAATGGTCTAGTGAGGCTTTTTTTTTAGAATCAATGTTTAAATATATTGCAAATATGCAGCTGGGTATGACGATGTGAGCACTGCTGCAGAGCCCTTCAGCTCAATTGGGTCTAATCGACTCTCCTTCTAAGGTAACAATAGGGAAAACATTCTGCAGACTCTAATTCTGACTTTTTTCTGATGGCCTGTGGTTCACCTTTTCAGTCCTGTTGCAGCAGTGCAGTGCTGGAAGGCTTAGGAAGCTCATTGCACCGGAGATGTGGAGCTTCTGCCCTGTATAACGCATTGCTGGTTAGAGAACAAGCAACTGAATGATGTCTGTGATCTCAGTTCTCTTCTACAACTGTAGCTACAACTCTACTTCTGAGCCATCTGAAAGGACATTCATCATCTTTTGCCTATGTCTGGATGACTTTGTTTTTTGAGATAATACTCTGTCCGTGTCGCTGCTTTTCACACATTTCTGATGCTCCCTTGTTTTTCATCCTTGTTTCTCTTCAAAAACAAAACATGACTTTCACTTATCATTCATGAGTTATCCTTTCCTCAATTAATTGCTGCCTCTGTCATTTTAAACCCACTTTTTCTGTGGTACCTAAATCAAGCTTCTTTTTATTTCCATAGAACCACAGAAATGTCCGTGTGGGAAGGGACCTCTAGAGGTCATCTGGTCCAAACCCCCTGCTGAGAACAGGGACATCCTCAACTAGAGCAGGTTGCTCAGAGCCTTGTCAAGCCCCACCTTGAATGTCTCCAGGGATGGGGAGTTGTTTGAATTGTAAAACCCCACACCTTCCATTTCTTTAGCTTGTGCATTATATTTCACTTCAGTTCCATGTTCTAATGTTCTTATTTCTCCCTCCCTGTCCCTGCTACATTGCTTATTAAGATTTGTTTGAAGTCAGGCAGTGAGCTCCTAAAGAATGTGACTTTGGTGTCTTTTGAGAAGCAGGGCACCCAGGCCTGAGCGCTGCTATGACAGTAAAGCAATGCAATAAAATAGGATAGTAATAGAAATCAAATTGCATTTTCTACTGCTTTAATCTACTATACAATGTGTGGACTCCCACATTTTCAAACCACGGTATAATAGTCTTGAGTGCTCTTTATCCGTCAGACAAAGTTTGAACTTTGTGTAATTCATATGCAAAAAGCTACGCTGCAGAGTTTAGACATTTCCTGGTGAGTAATGTAGTTTTAAACCTCTGATGTTGTAATTTTGTCTCTTTTCTGCTGGCCAGGGAGAGGCCAAGCAGAAGGACTGTGCCACATCACCTCAGCGGAGCAGAAAGATAAGAATATTCATGTGCTGTTGTATAGACGTTAAAACACAAGTAACATCCGAGTCGTGCAGCAACTCTTGGTGTCACTGTTAGGCCAATTGCTTGTGCCAACGTAACCAAATCCTTTCAAGGGATGACAACCCATGATGTCAAAACTGCAGGGAAAATTAAAGTTGACTAACATACCCAGTCTTCAGCTGGGACAAAAGATGTGTGTGAAGTCACTGGAGACAAACCAGTTTGAAGCAGCTGTGCCCACTCTAATAGATTTTATGAAGAAATGGCTGCGTTCACCTCTGAGGATGTACTGAAATCAAAACAGCTACATCTTCATTTTAAGAAAACTTCTTCACCGAAAAAGCTATTAACTCCTCCATTACTGTTTCGTCTGATATTCAGTCTGTAAGAAGAAAAATGGACACAGCAGTAAAGCTGATATCCAGGGGACCTATGACTGCCTGGGAGATAAAAGGTGACTGAATTATGCTCCCTCCTGTGTTCATGGATCTCCAAGCTTCTCACACCCAGGTAGAGGGGCTGGCACAAAGCACAGTTTGGATGAGCTGTGCAGTGTACAGGGCAGACCTTTGGACTGGTGCGAAGAGGGCAGAGGACCCAAACACCATGGAGAACACGGCTGGGCCACATCCTTCCCACAGACATTGCACACACACAGTGCTGCAGGCTCCAGCCCTTTGCTTGGACTTGGATCTGAACTCCCACTTCTGAGCTAACTCAGCTCTTACACCTTGCTCCTGGCGTATGGAAATCTCCACACCAGTTGTTGCCAGTAGGATTGGTTTTTCAGTGTTTGTCCTGGTTTGAGTGAAAACAGAACTAATTCTGTTCAGTGATTTTACTTTTCAGCCCAGTTCTTCTAACTCGCTGCACTGTCTGAAGGCAGCAGCTGTTTGCACAGTGTCTGCTCCCACACCCCACGGTGAGACTCACTCCCAAGGGCTGGTGTGCAGACCAAAGTCACTGCTGGATCTTTTGCACCACATTGGGGGGTGTGGGAAAGTGAAAAGCCGCACCTGCAGGAGGAGTGGACAGGGCAGGTGACCCCAAACTGGCCAACGAGGGATTCCAGCCCATAGACAGCATATTCGGCATAAAGCTGAGGGATCATGAAGGTCTCAGCCTTCTCTTTGCTGTCTTGGGCTGCTTTGACAGCTTTGCTCGGTTTGACTCAGCTCCTCTTCCAGTTTCTTCCGCGGAGCATCCCAGGAGGACTCTGTCCATTCTGCCTCGATCCCAATCGGTGTGTTCCTGAATCCTGTACCAGAATCCAGCCCCTGAACACAGCTCCCGTCTGCTGCGGGGCCCGGTCTGGGACCCCCGGTGCCTGCTCCACAGCACCAGTGGTGACAGTGATGTGATTGCCATCAGGGGGTTGGGTTTGATAGGGATTTTGTATAGATTTGTATATATTCCATTTTTATTATTATTATTTTCATTTTTGTTCAAGCTGTTCTAGTTTCCTTTTCTAATCACTAAGTCTCTCTCCCTTATTGCCTTTCTCTTCCCTTTTGGGGAGTTAACAGAGAGCAGCTTTTATAGGTCTAAGGGGCTGCCCTGACCCCAACCCATGACAGTATGTCACTGCGAATGCCAGCCACTGTTCCACGAGGAGTGGCTGCAGAGCCTGAACCAGACAACGCTTCCAACGAGGTCGCAGTTCTCAGCTGTCTGATGTTACCTGCAAGTCTTTATTCATTTCAACCTGTCATGTCACCTCCGGTGTTAGAAGGTCCTTAATGAATACCTAACCAAACTGCCCGATTACTGGTCTACAAATGACACTACTAAGCAGTCAGATGTATTTACAAATGTCAACACGTGGGTCACGTTTGGCTGACTTGGTTAATCCCCTGTAAAAGAGCAAGTGTTACGGCTGCGTGGACCCTGAAAGTGGGATTTCTGGTAACAGAGAAATCAGTGATGCCCAGTCGAGCGATACTCTATGCACACATAGCCAGTCCAGCAGCTGCCATGCAGGTGATCGTTTCTTTCCAGAAGCTGTAGGACAAAACCCAATGCCTCACTTTGAAGGAACACATATACTAAAAAACTGACTTGAGTCGGAAAACAAAGCAAAAATGCCATTTCTGCTGGTTCTTGTGGAACTTAAATCGACAGGAATTGTACAATTTCATAGAATCATAGAATGTCTTGGCTTGGAAGGGATCTTTAAAGGTCATCTAGTCCTACCCCCACAGTGAAAAAAATACAATTTGAAACAACAATACAAGAAAAAACTCATTTGCATAGTAACAGAAATAACGGTGAAGATTATGCTGTGACACTAGTTAGGGGTGCCTGCCATAACTGTAGATTGTTGCAGGCAATCCAGGGGAGATATTCACAGCTAACGCTGAGGTGACTGAGGGCAATAGAAATAAATGCCAGTTTCGATGGAAGTTGACCTGTGAAACTCGTGTGGGTTTGTCAGACTGACAACACTAAACATAGTGGTTGATAAGGTCTCCTACTTTTTTTTTAGCAGTTCCAAGACAAAGATGATCTCTGTATTCTGTACAAACAATATAGCTGATGACAAGTTTAACCTTTACTGTTACAAAAGTATTAGTGCGAGGAAAGACAATACGGGCAGGAATTGAAAGATTAAAGAAACAAAATTATTGTCCCATGGGCATCATACAGGAGTTCTGTAGAAGGAATCAGTATGAGACTAAAACTCAGCCACAAGGTGATCCTCTTGCGTATGGGATCAGCCTAAAGTGGCCTAAAACATCAGCTTTAACAGGACCACATTACTGAGCTACATGGGGTCCGTGAAATGTGAGGGGAAGCCACAAGAGTTACTGTGGGCTTTTAAGATACATGAAGCAAATGCCTCAATTCTTTTTGACATACATATGCAGGAACAATGGCAAGGCAATGAATGAAACTGCTCATTAGAGATGTCTACTGCTGAAGAAGAAAGATAAGAGATTTAATCCAATACAGTGGAAAATGCAGTGATACTGCTGTACATTTTTCATCTTGAGCAGGAATAGACTAGCACAGACCACAACTGAAACAGCTCAAAGCCATCCAGATGCAATGAAGTAGACTAAGTCAGAGTTACATAAGAATCTTCAGCCAGAGTGTTTAAGAACCACTGAGCTGTGAGCAGCCCAAGCTAAGGTTCAAAGCTATTCTTGTTCAGGAGATCAGGTGTGGTAGATGCTGTGGAATTTTTTTTCCTGAAAGTTAAAAAATACTGTGAGTTTAGGAAACTAAAATATTAGCCACATTTCTTTACTACACTACTTAGACACAGACAGGCCAATGGGATCCACCCAAGGATACTGAGGGACCAGGCAGAAGTGCTCACCAAGCCACTTTCCGTCATTTACCAGCAGTTCTGGCTAAACAGGGAGGTCTGAGTGGATTGGAGGTTTGCAAACGTGACACCCATCTACAAGAAGGGCCAGAAGGAGGATCTGGGGAACCACAGAATGTTATGGAGTAGATCGTCTTAAGTGTCATTAGGCACCAAATACAGGACAACCAGGGGATCAGGCCCAGTGGGGTTTGAGAGGCAGGTCCTGCTTGACTAATATGATGTCCTTGTATGACAATGTGACCTGCTTAGTGGATGAGGGAAAGGCTGTGGATGTGTCTACCTGGAGTTTAGTAAAGCCAATTAAACTCTTTCTCCCAGCATTCTGCTGGAGAAACTGGCTGCTCGTGGCTTGGATGGGCAAATGCCTTGATAGGTGGAAAACTGTCTGGATGGCTGGGCCCAAGGAATGGTGGTGAATGGAGTTAAAACTTGTTGGCAGCTGGTCACAAGCGGTATTGCCCAGGGCTCAGTACTGGGTCCAGGTCTGTGTACTGTCTTTATCAATGATCTGGACAAGGGTATCAAGGCACCCTCAGTCCGACAACACCAAGTTGGGTGGGAGTGTTCATCTGCTGGAGAGTGGGAGGCTCTACAGAGGGAACCGGGCCAGGCTGCATTGATGGTCTGAGGCCAATGGGTTGAGGGTCAACACGGCCAAGGGCTGGATCCTTCATTTGGGTCACAATAACTCCCTGCAATGCTCCAGGCTTGGGGAAGAATGGCTGGAAACTTCCTGGCAGAAAAGGACCTAGGGGTGTTGGCCAACAGCCAGCTGAAGTTGAGCCAGCATGTGCCCAGGTGGCCAAGAAGGCCACCAGCATCCTAGCCTGGATCAGCACTGGCTAGCAGGGCTAGGGCAGGGATCATCCCCCTGGACTGGGCACTGGAGAGGTTGGACTTGATGATCTTGAAGGTCTCTTCCAACCAAAACTACTGTATTATTTTATCCAATGCTAAAGTTTAAAATACTTTAGTCTCCTTAATTTGTTCATACAAATAGCTAATTAAACCATCCAACAAGCTGCAGTATTTGTCACCTTTTATCCACTATTTATAGCTAGATTTATTTCCTACTTATAAAACCTAAACCAGGATTTCACCACTGAAGAATGAAAAAAAAAAGAAAAGCACCCTTTTCTCATCTAACATTTCTAATCTAAGCTAGAGATTACCACCAAAGCTAATCCTACGATCTGCTGGATAGCACGGGTACCAATTTTGCCAGAGATGTAAGATGGTATTAATGAGCCAAGTTACTGTGTGTCCACAAAAGCACCTCTCATGCTCAAAGGCTTTTGGAGAAGCACAGACACCAGGCAGATTCATCCATTACTGTCAAATCTATTGCTCTTTGGATTCCAAATTTTGGGAGGTATTAAGTTACAATGAAGATGTATCCAAATCATCACTGGCCCCTTCACTTTAAGAACATCAGGAAACAAAGTTTGAATTGACCATGGAATTTTAAATGTTTCATGATCAATCTCCAGGTAAAATGGAAAGCTGCACTAATTTGTGGCTTCTTTCCCTTTCTTAACAGGCAAAAGTTCTGGATAAAGTTGGTATCGCCTCAGAGATCCACATCCTCAGGGCTGCAATGGGTGGAATACCACCATTAAAAGATAAACATCTTTTTACCATGGACTTAAGGGTTGAAAAGGTTAAAGTAAGAATTTACCAGCCAAAAATACCAACCACTGGACAAAAAGGAATCCTTTATTTTCATAGAGGGATTGGACAGTTTGGAAGCATTAGTGATATAAATAATATGAGCTGTAACTAAATATTACGTAGTTTCTGATCCGATGTGATCTTTCTTAAATGACAAGAAGGCTTAGGAGATTAAGCATAGTAAATATAAAAATTAATTTCAGGACAGCAGAATAATTTTATTTCCATGTAGTGGGCATCAAGTTAAATTGTATTTATACCGGTGGTGTATCTACAGCTTTTATTCCCTGATCATTTGTAATATATTTTCTTCTTTCTTCTCCTTCATGTTTACAGAAAAAAGTTGAAAATCTCATTAGAATTTTCTTTCTTATTTTAAAGAACCCAATTTGTGTTGACACGTGTGTGGAAGCTTGTGAATGTACTGCTGTGTGACTTTATAGTGGCCAGAGGAAGAAAAAATATCTTTTGGTATCTAAAATGGAAAGGCCTAAGAGATTAGGTGGTGTCTCAAGCACGAGAAAAGTTCTTGTGGTGGATTTAGCAGGGAGGGGTTGTGTTGGTTTTTTTACATCACTTCTTCTCTTCAATACCACTTCAGGAGTGGCAGTAGCAGTGCTTCCTATTAACTAACTTGTCAAAGAGGAGGCTGACACAATGCATTGGTGTAAATTCCAAGTTTCTTACCAGCAAAAAACTTCCCCCAGACCTAATAAAATTGTGAGCAATTTCCAGGTTAGACCTCGCCCCAGCAGGAGACTTACACTGTAGCATTAACCACAGCGTAAACATGAGGATGTCAGAATATTTGCATTCAACTTATTTTTAAAGGAAGTTACAATTCCACTGAAATACTTAGTTTTACAGAGGCCTGTGAAAAAAACAGGCTGCTGTTTTGCTAGAAAAAGCAATTCAGTTGTTGTGTCAGTTGGGTAAATGGACCCAATCCAGCCACACAACATGACACCCATTTGTGCCTCCTTCTAGGTCTGGAATTCTTAAATGCATAGTCATGGCAAGCCAAGTTCCTTGTGAGGTACACACACTACCTGTATTTAATGATCACATGCGTCTCACCAGTGCTAATTATTCTTAGGAAGAATTAGCAGGCAATTCCCACTTGCTTATTTCCAAATAAAATCTATTATAATAATTTAGTAAACCACCAAACTTTAACTGGAAAGCCAACGCTGTGTCTGAAATGTAACTGTTTCTGTTCAAAGCACAGTTGCCCAGAATACTAAATACTCATTTGAGTAGTAGTTCTGAAAAATGGGGGGGAGGGGGAGTAAGGGGGTGAGGGATGTCCATATTTAATTTGCAATCAACAACATTCCACATATTTTTCTGATGAGCTGTGATGCATTTTTAAAAGAACCAACTTCTAAAAGTTTAGGAAAAGAGTGGATGTCTGGGAAATGGATTCAAATTGCACTAATTGGGTCGAAGGTTGGATGAGATGATCTTGAAGGTCTCTTCCAACCACTGACATTCTGTGATTCTGTAATTACTATTTGCATCCCAAAATACTTGAAAATCCATTAAGTCTTACTGATTCTGTTTACAAAGAATTCAACTTGCAGAAAACCACCAAAACCCTTTCATATTTTCATTATCAATTTTTCTGTGTTCATATTCTCTAACCATTTGTTGGGAAATGTCCCCTTCAGTTTCTGACTGGAATTGCTGATAACCCATTCACACATACCTGCCTTGCCACCTAATTCTACAGTGACTCAGCACGTGCCTTCAGTCTCCTAAAAGATGGGTAAAGAAGTATTTGGCAAAGATAGAGTAGTGCAGTGACTCCCCCAAACATTAACAAAAGTAGCAAAGGATACATCAAAACCAAGAATTATGATCAATTCTACTGTTGTTATAACCCCAGAATCTCTTCCTGTCTTCAGAAAGATATGAATGGAAAGCCAACGGGACCATTCGTTAGATACAACTACGGTAAAACTTTTCCACTCCTGTTTAGTTATCGCTCAGCTCCTGAGCATCCCTATCCAACCCTGCTTGAGGATTGTCTCACTGCCACCATACTTCCTGAGGACTGCCCAGGGAGGTGGTGGAGTTGCCATCCCTGGAGGTGTTTAAGGAAAGATTGGATGTGGCGCTTAGTGACACGGTCTACCCGATGTCATGGTGTTGGGTCTCAGGCTGGACTTGATGACCTTGGAGGTCTGTTCCAGCCTTGAAAGTTCTGTGATTCTGTGACTGCATGGGGTTATGGAGCTCACCCTTCTCACATTATCATTTCTGGAGACAGTGGCAGAGGTACAATCACTGCCGCTGTTGCCCAAGCACTGGTGAACAGAAGAGATTTCCCAAAACTGAGAGCACAAATCCTAATATATCCTTTCCTCCCAGGTGTGGACTTTAATTTGCCTTCTTATCAGCAGAGGAAGGGAGTCCCCATTTTGTTGAAGGAACAAACCCTTACTCTTGCATTTAGGTATCTTAATAAAGACTTGGCACTCGTGGAAGCACTATCTAAATGGTCTCATGTTCCAGAAGATTTGCAGATGAAGTATCAGAAATGGGTGAGTCCTGACCACATCCCTCGTGAGTTTAAAACAGGAGGTTACAAACCACACCCAACACTTCCATTCTCAGAAGAAATCTATACATGGCTCAAGCCTCTGCTTGAGATTGTTTTTTCCCCACTGCTAGCTGAAGCCAGTGTTACAGCTCGACTTCCTGAGACTCTCCTTTTGACCTGTGAAGTTGATGCGCTTAGAGATGACAGACTGCTGTACAAGAAACGCTGAGAGGATCATGGTGCAATAGTGACCTGGTGCAAGAGGGATTCCATGGAACAGTATTCTTCACTGTCTTGGGTGAGGTGACAGCATTCCGATATGGATATAAAGGGCTGCAAAGATAATAGGTTTCCTAAGACTGATGTAAAATTCCATTTCTTGCTTTCTTTTCCTCATTCTTATTTCTCATTGTTTGTAAAATTTTTTTAAAAAAAACAGCCTCAATTTTTCTTTTCTTAAATCATCTTCTTAAATTTCTGCATTGCATCTATTTTCTTTTGACCCAATAAATCAATTTGGTTATAGCTTTTGCTTCATTTTCTCTTACGATAGGCAAAATCAGGGTGCACTTACTTTTCTTTCCACTATCACCTCTTCTGGCGATAGTAAAAGTTCTGGTAATATTAATAAATAAGACAGTGATTTGAGGACAACTTGGGGAAGGTAACAGGGCATGAATCTACAGGTGAAGTGTATAATGAGCAACGTGAAGTGTGTAATACGTGCAAATCATTCTTGCATAATGGTTTATCAGAGCCTCTATCTGGTGAGAGCTGAATCTGAGACAAGCTTAAAGAGAATTGACTACAGCAGAAAAGATTCTGGCATAGATCTAGATAAAGAACTGAAAGGAAAGGAGGTCAGGTTAGGCTGGGACTGCAGATGTGTTGGTTAAGGAATGCAGTATCTATTAAAAAATCATGCACGTACATTTTACATATAAATAAAGATAAATGGGACTACACAGTAATAGTTACTTTTCAGCAGGCTTGTATTCACTGTCTGCACCACGGTTTCATTAATTAATTAATTGCCTGCACTGTCTGAAGCAGGAAGCACTTTCTTCTAGAGGAACACTGTCAGGTAGCAGTGTATCACAAATAAAGGGAACAGATCAGGACACTGTCAGGACCTGGAAACTAGGGAAATGCTGGAAGTTCAGTACAGCTGGAAGGTCTCGACACTGTTTGAACAGTTTGTGGTACAGGAAGATATTAAAAGAAATTAGGAAAAGGAAAGCAAATTGTTGTGCATCATTCTGGTCACCTCATGTTAGTACAAAACTGATTTTTTTATGCCAGCACAATAACCTGGCAAACTTCTTTATGCTCTAGGCACAGAATACGAGTGCCTGAAAGACGTTAAAAAAGGTCAAACTGTGCTCCAGACTTAAATGTTTTTACTGCACCTGTTGTTATGCCTTCACGTACCAAAGCTGTCTGTTCAATGACAGCACGTTCTAAGACATAACAATTTTACAGTGAGGTTACCTGTTCCAAACCGCTCAAGTTACCATGGTTTGTTGGACAAGTCCACAGCTCTGGTTATCTTCTGCTTTGCCATCTTCACCTCTTTGCACCACTCTAGTTACAAGTCAATCTACAGCAGCCTTTGGACAAATAAGCAGGCAATTAGAAAACATCCCAGATTTATTAACTCTGGTATTTACAAATAATAATAATTATTTATTTTAGAAGCATTTAACATTCTTCTCTCCCTGTGATGCACATTCTCTGTTCTGCTCCTGAAAGAGGCATAATCCTGCAAGCTATGGCTGCTTTTACTCCTGCCAATCTTCTGTCCCCAATTGCCCATGACCTCAATGACTCATTGTGTTCGCTGGCTATCCCATGATGGGGAAGAAACAGCTAACCTAAATATTTAGAGTGATGAGTCTCAGACAAATCTGGCTGCAGTAAATTAAGGCCAGTTGCAGTTTTTATATTTATATTTAAGCTACTTACAGACTTGCATTTTGCTGTGATGACCTGTCATGAAATGTCAGGTGGATGCTTCAGAGCCGTTTATTTGGACTCCATTTGTGTGGAGCAGTTAATCCACACCGAGGGACAGAACTACGCAGCTACTGAGACACGTAACTCCAAGGACTCATCCACACCTCAAAACGCTACAGAACAGAATCCTTTTGTTGAGTCACCACTTCAAAAATGCACCTGCTCTGAGCTGTACAGCACAAGATCCGAATTTCCATTGCTGAATGCTAATACCTAATATTTGCCATCATTTTTATTTGGACTTTTTTGTGTGCTACAGCTTTTTACTGCAGAATTCATTAGCAGATTTTTAACCCTTTGAAAGGGATGGACTTCAAAGAACAATTTGAAGGAAGAAAGGTTGAAATAAAGATTTACAGCAGCCTGAATGAGAGCTGGTGTTCAGTCATGACTAAGAGCAAAATGCATCGGAAGTAGCTACTAATTTGGGTGGGGAGATGGAGATAACAAGAAGGGAGGACACTGAAGGTGTAGGAAGGTAGGAAGCAGGCTAAATGAAGATCATAATCAAACAAACACAGGACACCTTTAAATAGCAGTATCGTAGAGCATGCACTCAGCTGTCATCCCTTAAGGCTTCTTATTGTCACTGTGAAGGGCAGACTGAACCTGTCTCACACATGGGCAGGGTCCAGAGCAGCCCCATAACCCCAGCAGAGGACCAACATCTGCAAGTCCAGTAGCACAGCCAAGCCCTCCAGAGATGCTTTCAGTCACCTGTTGACATAAATGCAAGCAATCTGGAGGCACTAACTTTCTCACTTGCACTGGTTGGCAAAGCTGATGTTAGCTGAATTGCACTACAGAGTCTTAATTGTCCGGCTAAGTTACCTGGAGTGCACCCTCAGTAAGTCTGCGGATGATACAAAGCTGGGGGTGTTGATCTGCTTCAAGCTTTGAGGCTCTTCAGAGTGACCTGGCCAGACTGGATCATGGGGCCAAGGCCAATGGTCAACAATGGGCCAAGGGTCAACGATGCCAGGGGCCAGATCCTGCATTTGGGTCACAACAACCCCCTGCAATGCTCCAGGCTTGGGGAAGAGTGGCTGGAAACTTCCTGACAGAAAAGGACCTGGGGGGTTGGCCAAAAGCTGCAGGCCAGCATGTGCCCAGGTTGCCAGGGAGGCCTGTATCAGTACTGGTGCGGCCAGCAGGACCAGGGCAGGGACCATGTCCTTCAAATCCTGGGGTCAGTTTTAGGCCCCTCACTCCCAGCAGGACATGGAGGGGCTGGAGCGTGGCCAGAGAAGGGCAACAGAGCTGGGGAAGGGGCTGG